>JAECUM010004131.1:0-77074 GCA_016617855.1 Megalonaias nervosa | reverse complement strand
GTTTTAGCAGTGTATTTACTGATCTCAGTTGTGACTGTCCATGTATTTTCTTGTTGCAACATTATCGTCTGATTTTTGTTCTCTCACACTGATAATTATATTTCTGCTCATGTTGAGATCGCCATACATAATGTCTCCAGTTTTTCCGATGTGTCCAGTAATCTCTCAGTTTTTAATTTTACTGTTTTTAGCAAACACCATTAAGTTATCTTTGGTTGCACCCAGAACCTGCAGAATAATATCTGTTAGCGGGATATTGCTCGTCTTTAACTGTCCTTGCTGATCCTGAAAAACAACAACTTCACTTTGGTCCACATCTGTGAGACGCATAAGATTAGCGAGTTTATCCTTAACCTCATCAAGATTTGCATATTTGGATATCAGATCTTCCGTAAATACCTACCACTGTATATTACACAAAGACCTATTTAAAACGATGATGTTGTCTGGTGGTATACTCGTGCATGACTGTATGAGGTGATGCCCCTGACGATGTCAACAGGATATTGCTGATTTTTAACTGTCCTTGCTGATCCTGAAAAACAACAACTTCAGTTTGGTCCACATCTGTGAGACGCAAAAGATTAGTGAGCTCATCCTTGACCTCGTCAACTGTTGCATATTTGGATAAGTCACCTTGGGGCTTGCCCTGAGTAAGCCTCAGAGCAGATCTTCCATAAATATCTACCACTGTATATTACACTAAGACCTGTTTAAAATGTTGGACGACAATGTTGCCTGGTGGTATACTCATGCACAACTTTATGAGGTGGTGTTAGGGACCTTTACAAAGGGTTGAACACAGCGAGTACTGCACTGCCACATATTGGCGGATCAGTTATTGTCTGTGTTGGTAATGTTGAATACCAGATCAGAGTGCTATGTATTCCACTGACATATTTTAAAAATTCTTTTGGTGGTGCAAACCCATACAAATCAAAATAAACAACTCCACATGGATCAGTGCATATGCAACCCAATGTGCACTCCTTCCACCATTTGTGGAAGGACCAGAACTTCCATCAAGATTAATGATACCGGTTTCAACACTACTTGGTCATTTTGTTAACTGATCATGCATAAAAATACCTCTGAAGTTTTTGATGTTTAATTTCTTAGCAGCATCAAGTAAATCAAAATTGGACATGGGAAGCTTGAAATGTTTTGCATTTAGCGAAGTGTCCCTGACTGTCTCACTGTACATAATTTTCCTGGCAGTCTTAGACCCCTTCCATTTTTGGAAGGCCCTTTTCTTTTAGTCTTTAGTCCATGACCTGTTGCTTTCTTTAATGCCATCCCAATGGCAGTTCCAACAGCACCAAGTACAGATGCTTTTGCAACAACTGGGGCTGCAGCAGCTTTCAACGATGGTAACGCTGCTAGAAGTGGAAATATACCACCCATCTTGGCAATGTCTGTAATGGCACCTTCAGATAGATCAAGTCTTAACACCAGTTGCTGATCATTTGGCATCATTGAAGTGCTTGAGTTGATGTTCTGTCAGGGATAGTTTATTTGGACTTTGCACACTGCTGATTTCAGCAATATTTTTATTCCAGAATTCTTTGTTAATGCTGACTGTAACTTTTTAATCTGACCAGGAGTCAGAGTAACATTAACATGATGATATGACATTATAATATCATGGGTGATTTCATTACTGATCATGCACTTGAGATCGCAAGCGATCCAATTACATGTTTTCCACTGAGGCATCAATGACTTGCATTCATCCAACAACACCCTCAAGCAGCATTGTTTTATCTGAGAGTATAACAGCGATTGCTCTGTAATTAACAATAGCTCCTCTTGTCACATGAGCTCAAAAGTGTATATCGACGACAGATTGTCTAAATAAATCCATGTGCTCCAGCAAAAAGTAATAGATCAGACACAGTGTTGTAAAATCTAGTTGTGATATTTGTAGACCAGAATCAACATTTTGATCACGTCCCATGAATGTCATCAAATGATGACAAGCATGTGCAATGTGATTATTTTCAAAGTTCAGTATTATGTCCTCAGCTGGTTCTTGATGTCCATTTATTCTCAGTGAAACTTCAGTAACACCAAGTTTGTCAAATATCATTGTGCTATGTAATTGTGAGTTTACTCTAGCAGTATCTTGGAAAGCAATGAATATATGTTGCGGTGCAGAGACACCTTGCTGTGATGCTATCTGTGATGTGAATAAACCATTAGTGGTACTTTGAACACTATCTATGGTCATCGTCAACCTTGATAATGTTGATTTACCACCCGAGTCCATAAAAGAGAGCAGCCGCTGTTCTTCAGTCAATGATGGTATTACTGTTGGCATCCACAATGAAAGTTTTGTCAGTATTACTTTACCTGCATCACCGACAGGGTGCCAGATTGCATCATCATTGGCAGCCTTTCGTACAACAGTATGCTTGGCTCCAAAAATAACTTTACAAACATTCCTGCAAAATCCAAAGATATGTGACAGTGGAATTGCACATGAAAATCTACTTCCATCCTTCAGCATTGATCAATGGGTTCAATATGTTCATCTACTACCTGGTTAAAAATGTTTAAGTGATTAACATCCCCTCAGATCTGATCCACAAAGTATCAGTAGCAATGCAATAGACATCCTTAACCGAATTAACAGATTTCAGAGTTTTAACATATTCAGGTTTTACATACCTATCTCTATCAATATATCCAAATGCAGCATATTAATTAATTGGCCTGGGATCTTGTTGGAGCCAGTACCTTCTGGCATAAATTTATCTGTAATGTTAGTT
This sequence comes from Megalonaias nervosa, assembly GCA_016617855.1. Lineage (NCBI taxonomy): Eukaryota > Metazoa > Mollusca > Bivalvia > Unionida > Unionidae > Megalonaias > Megalonaias nervosa. The sequence goes on along the minus strand of JAECUM010004131.1, from coordinate 74,303 downwards.
CTAACTTTTGGCAGAAGTGATGGCTATCTTCAAGTTGTGGTTGAGGAGGTTGCCGGGGTGGTGGTGGTCAAGTTGCTCGAAGATGGCCAACAATATCAACAGGCAATGTCTCAAGAGCTTTTTGAGCTGCCTCAGTTGATGTAACAATTTTTTTTGTTAGTTCAACAATTGGTTTAAATAACTGTTCTGTACCTTCTGTAAATTCCACCTGAGACTGCTGATGTGCTTGTAGTTGTTGCTTGACAGACTCATGGACAGAGAGATAATTCTTAATTGCCTCTAGTCACTGTCGAGCTAGTTGAGCTGTGCAAGATTCCATGGTTAGCATTATTATTGATATAATAATGATTTAATTATGCCACCTAATCCCTTCGCTATAAGGGTGACTAACAACAGGTGTTTTACACCAGGGGTTGCAGGTAAATAAATTTGAAAATACAAGAAAATAAACCAGTTAGAGGCCTCGGTTTAGCATTTTGATGTTGTTTGTTCATTTTTGTAGGAAGGTTTATTTTTACAAATAAACTTGGTCTGTACACTTTCCTTGCTGGTTAGCATTATTGACGCTTGTCTGTTCATTTTCATAGGAAGCTCTATTTTCACAAATAAAAAAATGGTCTGTTCACCCTCCCAGTGCTTATGGTTTTGCAGCACAAGATCCCACAGGCTAAATTGCTTGAGAAAATAAATGAAAATTGCACTATACTTTAAAATTCTCTGTATTTTAATTCGGCTTGATATTCTGCCTTTTCCACATTTAATTTTGAAATACTGCTGAAATGTGGGGTTGATGGTCATGCCATTTGCTTTTGTACATCCAGCATGTACATCAGATTCTTATTTAACACCATTTTCAGGTTCAAAATCACTCATTGGTATGTCCATTAACTTTCCCAGCTCCAACTATCTGATATACTTCATAACTTTAAAACTAAATTGCCTTCATCCTATCATCAGCCAGCATTTGTTGAATGAAATCATCATCTAAAGATGATACCATGCCATTTTGGGTTTTCCAGGTAGCCAGTATTATTAATGTGCAATTATTTCACTGATGCAATTTTCAGACTATGACAGAAGGTACCAATCAAATTAAGTTTAACATCTATTCATGTCAAACTGAAGAACCCAGGTGTATACACAGTTACAAAAAAGACATTCCTTGGCAAGCACTACCAAGACAACTTATGCCATGACAAGCAATATACAGGTGAATGGCTGAATAAAACTTTTATACTGCACAGAGACCATTTTAATATGCATGACTTTGAACTAATCTGCTAGAGTTCTTGCCCATAACAGGTCTCCTTGCATGAATTGATGCAATTTTGTGCTATTCATGCAATCGCATGGCCTGGCAGCATCTCTACATTACACTGGTAAAAGCTTTGAGTATGGAGGCTAGGCTGAATGCCATGGCACAAAACCTTAAAATTTCCTTGTCCAAATAGAACTAGAGGTACTTCTGGTGACAAGAAAGAACAGGGATGTGAAGGTACCCATCCTAAAGGACAATGGAGACAGCCGAGTTGCTGTGCCTTATGGTATTGTTGACTAAGGCTGTGTCCATCCTAAAAAGTTCCTCATGGAGAAACTTTGTTAAGGTGGAAAGGTCTATAAATAGTAGAAATGTTCCACCTCTTTTTGATACCAGAAAGATCCAGGCATAGAAGGCTGGAAACTGGTCATTTAACACACTTTCTACAGAGCCCTTCTTCAGAATAGAATGCAATTATTCCTAAATGTACCAGACTCAAAATGATGGAACTGCATGGGAGTCCTTGCCGGAGGGAGATGTTCCAAGAACTGAAGCCAGAATCCTCTGTTTATGATAGAGAGGACTCACCCATAGTTTATTATGCTTGACCAAACCTCTGAAAAGAGGGTTAGTTGGGCACTTACTGAGATTGATAGAAAATGACACAAGAGGAATGCACCAAAGAAGAAGTAGTGAGTCCCTAGAACTGCTACACCCACTTTGGGAAAGGGAGAAAGGTTCATCAACTTCCTCTCTGGGATCATCTAGTGACTCAGTCTAGTGACAGTCAGGCAATGGGGAGGTTTAAAATAGGGTTGCTTCTTACACTGGGGCTGCATGGCTTTAAAGAACTTTACTAATGACTCCTAGAAGGCAGTCAAGATGAACTTTCTTCCTGGCTGGTTTTGATGGGCCAAGAATAGATGCAAAGGATAAGTGTTGCTGGTACTTCAGTTCTTGTGAAGCCATTGAAGGAATGAGCCCTTCTTCAGGAAAGCTGTTGAGAAAAGACAAATCACCTCCTCAATCAGCAGTCTCCATATCCTGAAGGGGTTAAAAGGGATTGGGGGAAGGGGGATTCTCATCCAATTCCCTTCTTTCATATTCTGACTCCCAATTGCTGATGGGATTCATTGGTAGCTTGGCTAGACAGGGGTCTTAACCTAATCCTGCATGTACCAAAGGTTTTCCAAGGACCAGCAGATGGTACTTGCAAACCCATGACTTGTGAATGCTGGCCAGTGGCTGGTCAATGACTGCTGACCAGTCAGGTGATTGAGATATGTAAGCGGACACTCCTCCACAGATCTTATAGTGCTGGATCACAGCCTCTCCCCTACCATGGTGGCTCAATTTTCCTATTTTTAAAGGGCTATAGGCTCTAAGAAGGCGCTGCTCCTCCACCAAAGGGTGGTGTGACTCACTTTCAAGTATCACTATGCTTTGCACTTGGAGAGGGTGCTGCTCCTCCATCATAGGGTGTGTGACTTGCTCTATGCCCTTTTATTTCCTCCATTAGGTCAGGCCCTGAACCTGACTCTAACAGGCTCTGACTGGGTTTTATCGCCTGTCACGGATCATTAGGCCTTATATTTCTCCATAGAGACTGATACCATATGGAATCGAGAAGTGCCCTTCTGTGCCAGTGAGTCAATCTTGCCTGAGGAGGAGAAAGGCCCTTTTTGCCTCCCCTTATAGATGCATCTGCTATCTCTGAGGTCCCAAACCTCATCCAACCAAAGGCAGTGTAATGGATACCCTTAAGTGTTATTCTGCAACTGGTACAAGAAAGGTAGGTGAGGTGGGTGTCCCATAATGTTTCATATGCCAATATTTCCTCACTTTCAACATATCACCTGCAAAGAAAGTATCTGAAAACAAAAACAATAATCTAATTGATGGTTATTATAATTCTGTTGCACAAGACATCATGGACATCACAACACAATACAAGAACAGTACCCTTACCTGTCCCAGTTGAGCATACTGATAATGATTGGCCTGATTCATGTCTCAATATGGTTTGAACATTAAACTGATACCAAAAAACCCTACCATTTTTGTGCCATTCAACACAACACTGTCACTCAGGAATGTCACAACTTTAGCATTAGATGTGGAAATAAAGGACATAAAACATTATTAACTTATTATTTCATTTCTAAATCTAATTAAAAAAACAAGTTTCAGACATGTGAAGAACATGTAAATGGTCATAAAATATTTTAAGGTTTCAAAAAGGAACAAAACTATTGTATTTATCATATGTATACAAATTTTTTAAAAATTCTTTAAAAAATGGAAGTTCAAAATAATACAAGCTAACTCAAATGATTACTCACAAATATTTTCCCCATGTTTTAGTTTTTAAAGGATTCATGCAAATTACCTTTAGGCTGTTTGTAAAGTCTGTTGAAGTGAAGCTGTTGAAATTCTGGCTGAGCCACTTTCTAACTTTTGCATGCACATTTTGCAGCATCTGATTCTGAAGCTCTTTTGGTTCATTAGGGTGTAGCTTTTTCTGGATTGTGTCAAATAAAGCCACTGCCTCTAGAAACACTTTAACAACTTCTCTCAATAGATCATGCGGGGATATTTTCTCAAAAGTGATTCTGACCATGTCCTCGGCAATTTTTCGTGTCAAATGAGCATGCTGAAGCAGGAGTGAATCAGACCTAAAACAAAGATTGCACTTGGATTTATCCATAATCATAAAACCTCTGGTCTCTTAACATCAGAAGAAAGATTGTTTCAAATAATAATAATAATAATAATAATATTAATAATACATGAACAGCGAAACCCCTCAAAACTGAAAACCCCTGGGACCCAAATTTTGTTTGCTTTTGAGAAGTTTTCAATTTGGTGAGGTTTCTGCAGATGTGAAAAAATCTCTTTTTGATTGCTTATGTACGAGAGAGAGAGAGAGAGAGAGAGAGAGAGAGAGAGAGAGAGAGAATGCAATTATGAGAGCATCATAGTCTGCATATGTGGTGCAGTATGATCAAGAGATATGCTTGTCTTTATAGAAAAATTAATTTACATCATATTTGGGACTGATCATTTCATTGGGAGAAAAAAGAAAGGTGGAGGGGGACATAATATTTTCAAGTTTAATGGCGGCTTTACATGTAATACAGCAGTAATTAATGCCTGTCTAGAACAGGTGTTATAATGCTTTATCAACACAAATCAATTGTGCAAACATGAACATTGCTTATTATTGTCTTTCAATCATTCTATTCATGCCTAAAATCATCCCGAACAGCACCGGTCAATTAATAGTCTTGTAACAAAATTACGATAATTCAGCATGTCGAATATTATTACCTACAGGTCGGTGCTCCTATTTTGACACACACCATACACACAGGAATGTGTGTTGACACACTGTTAGCAGTATGTACAAAGAATTAAATGCCCCACCACCACCATCTTGCTCCTCTGCTATACAAAATAAACTCCACCAACCAAGAGTTCTGAAATTTATTTTTTTGCTGTGCTTCGCTTGCATTGCTGATTCTAAGCTAATTACTTCCTGAATTGCCTTTGAAAGTGGATCACACTTAAACACTATTCTCACAACAGAAATAATCATGCTTTGCAATCTATATATGGAGTAAAATCAGACTTCAAAGAAACGTGCTGCTGTTCACAAACTTGTCATTAATGTTTAATATAGATGAGTTAAATATTCTCATTCAAGGCAGTGATATGTAATAATTTTTGTTCTTCAACATGCATATATCATCTCTTTGATTTACCTATACTGAGTTGTTCCACTATGTGAACTTTACCTATGCCAATTAACAAAATGGGCTCGCCCACTGCAGTTTTCAGAGTACTTAATACATCACACTAGCTACTGTCAGCCAACACTGGCACATGCCCAGTATGGGTGCATGCCAGTATAATTCAAATCTCTCTCTATTGTCAGCCAATTACATAATACATGACACTGTGGTTGTTTATAACTGACCTCTTTGCCTTTAACTGCCACTACTTGAACTGCCCAAAGGATAGTTTTACATCAGATCCAATCAGCAAGGGCTGTTTACCATTTAGACATGTTATGGGCATATACTGGAGTGGTGGGGTTTTATTCTTTTTTCTAACATTACTGAAGATTGTGTTTTTCGAAACACAACCATGTCAAGTGGTTTGGGAGTAAAATATCACGGCATGCTGTTATGGCAGGTATGGTGTGTAAGAGTGCACAACATTAAGAAAGCTGTAATTCTTTCTTTAATATATTATTATTTTAATACATTGCATTTAATGAAGAATTTAAGCTGAACAATACACATTCCTACAGAAAATTGAATCCTCTCACATGAATAAATACAGTTGCAAAGAAATACCGTCCTCATCACTAGAAACTTCTGAGAAATAAGAAACAGTACTTTTATAACTTTACTATAGGTCCAATGGAGTTATCAATGATACTGCAAAATGTTTAAATACTCCATATAATTCATAATGTTTGCAGTTCAAGGACCTTGCTTGAAGAAGGCATGGAACATAGTCTGTTGTTTCTTATATTGTTCTTAAACTATGTGGCTTGTGTTAATGACTCCATTCCTTTTGACATAGCCAAATAATGGTCATCATTAGGAATTGTGAAGTTTTTAAATCTCTTTATGAGATCTGAATTTTCAGAGCATGACATATCACTGTCAGGTGACTCAGAACATGCATTCTAATGATCTTATTCATTGCTTTCATCATCGACCTGATTGTATTCACTAAACCAGGACACAAGTTCACTCTCTCAGTTATCAGAATTATCCTCAACAGAATTATATAGGCACACAGGGTTGATGTCCAGTCGTAATTCATGAGCGAGTCAAACCAAAGGAGTATCATCCTCATTGTCATTGTCAATGATGCTATCATTTAACAGTCCAGCAACTTAAATGACTTTAAGAATACTGCTTTGTTGGTTTGTTGGTCTCCATTAGCAAAGAATCCAAACCAAGGCCACATGCCCAGTTAATAAAGCTCTGGTATTGAATTAAAAAACAGGCAAACAGTGTTTTATTGATCATGTATACAAATGAGTAGCAGCAATCAAACTTAGACTCTTGCAGATAAATACAGTCTTTCTGACTGGCTCACCTACAAGCATTTAGTTAGTACATGTAATTCACCTTAAAAACTGTTTGTTTTGTATGGTGCAAAGACCTCAGATTAGGATTAGATTAGATTAATAAAACAAGAAACATAATCACTGTGCCATCCGGGGAGATTATTATGCTGACCATATTTGGAAAAAATAAGGATATTTAAATAAATTCCAACCTGAACTAGAAATAAATTTTCAACAGTAATAGTTACTCTTGAAGCCCTTGGGATAAGAACTTAAATGCAAGGTCAATCCAAACATAACCTGAGAAAATGCTAAAAGCTCTCTTGAGAGCTCAATAGGTGCAGGAAAAACTTAGGTGTAATTCTCTCATGATAAAAATTATGCACATTAACGAGAAAACTCAGATTGTGACATCAAACATGAAGAATGGCAATTTCTCTAGGACGTAAAATTAAACAGCCCATTATGGCTGTGATGACCAGAAAAAGAATGAAGGACAGTGAGCATGAGCAAAGTGTTCTAGAATCTTCTGGTTCATCCTAATAGAGGATGAATTCTCTCATATAGTCAGGGTATTTTCCATTCAGAAAAGTACCAGCTATGCAATAGCAACAGGTTATGTACTACTGATATTAAATAGGAATTTCACACAAGTTTAGGAAAATAATCCCTTCCAAATAAATGTAAACATCAAGTACAACAAGATAAAAGATGTTAAAATTCCACAAAATGTATATAAAATCAAAGTCTAAGGTAGCACATAAAAAAATCCATAAAACCTACTTTTGTAATGAAACTGTAGTACTTGTTAAGATGCATTCCCTCACCAAGCTTCATGATTCTAGGTATAACAATAAGTATATATATTGTTAAAAACCTATCTGACCTAAATGCAAAAATGTAACAGAAGCCAGTAAAATGTGAAATTAGGTCAATGTGACCTTTTGTTGCAAGAGTGTGCTATGAATAGAGATGCATTAATATGGTATAAAAACAATTATTTGGTGAGCTAAATGCAAAATCTTTGCCTACGTAACACATGAAATGTAGGTCACAGTAGCTTTCCTTATTGTATACAATACAGTTAAAAATTCACATCCTTTGAATGAACTATCCTTTGGCTCATTCATCATCTTTCTGATCATGCCACTATGTTGCCAACCATGTTGCTTAGCCACTGAATATGTTCACCTGTTGCCAACTAAGTTGCTAAGTTGCCAACCATGTTGCTCTTTTCTCTGATGCCATGCTACCAGCTATGTCACCCCAGTCTGATGATTCTACCATGTTCAGAGCTTGAGAAATAAACTTAAAACACAACATTTAACTTAAGCCAATGCTGCATGAAATTTTGGTCACAGCAATCTACTTTTATGATGAGTGTCTAGTGCTCATCAAGCTGTAACTCCTCACCAAGTTTCATGATTTCATGTATAACAGTATTATAAAGTGTACAAAATACCTAAGGTAACCTCAGCTAGGGTAGTATAATAACACAAAATACGTTTGCCATTTGCTCAAAATCCCTTAGTATCCAAGCTCTTAACACTAAATTTAATGTGCAGAAACCATTATTTTCTTATTAGACTTACCAAGATTATGACCTTTGACCTTGTCACTCAAGAATCTATGCATTTCTGTATTACCTTATGTGTAATTAAGCCATCCAAAGTTTGATAGAACTTACTCAGTCACAATGACCATGACCTTTGACCTAAAAACTGATAGACTTCTTACCTACCCTATGTGAAGGTCATCTACAAAGTCCCAGGAATGTGATGTAGAAATATATATTCTTACAATCAGAATAAACTTTACCTTTGCATCTTGCACTCCAAATTGATAGAGTTCTTTCTTACCCAAGTGAAAACCATCCTCAAAGTCTGACAACTACAGATGATGGAAAATTCAGGTTATTATGTGGAACCTATTTTACTCCTTCAGCCACAGTGACAATGGCTTGACCCCAACATCAATAGGCTTCTTTTTATGATATGAGCAAGTCAAACACAGTGTTTGGTCCCAAAATAGAAATAATGTCATGGTGCAGAAACTGCTTTTCTTCTTTCCATCAGTAATCTTGGCTCTTGACCTTTTGACCCCATAAGCAACAGGGTCCTTGCCCCAAGTGCAAGCTATCCACAAAGCTTATCAATTGTATATAACTGATAACTCAAGCTGTTGTGCTGAACCATTTTTCTTCTTTCAGTACCTTGACCTCTGACCCTTCAAGCACAAAATCAATTTGTTAACTCAAATGCAATCCTTCCACAAAATTTGGTAACTGTAGATGGTAGACAAATTGAGTTATTATGCAGAAACCATTTTGTTCTTTCATTCACTGTGACTCTGAGATTTTAGCTTTTAACCCTAAATCAACAGGGTTACATTCTTACTCAAAGTGTAAACCTTCAACAAAGTTTGATAACTGTAGATTGAGGATAATTCCAGTTATTGTGTTGAAATGAGACTGTAACAGACAAATGGACAGATGGAGGGATGGACATCATAATACAATATGCTCCACTTTATAGCAGGCATATACAAACTTAACAAAGAATGTACAACTAATGTATAATATAAAGACAGCACCCTCCAAATGGGCAGGTGCTATGAAGCCTACTTGAAACTATTTCCTAGGAAGAACAAATGGTTTCAGAGAGGCTGCACATATGTATATGCTTTTATCTGTCCAGATGCTGATTCATACACCAGAGATTTACAATAGCTGTATTACACTTCAAAGCAGTGATCTACAAATTACTTATGAAACAAGAGTCCCTCATAATGACTTACACTCCACTGGCCATAGAGAACTTGTTAGAATCAACAAAATCCATTTCTTCCTCCTTTTATTCTTGTTAACTGTCATATATAAAAACCATCTGATGTATCCAACATACCAAAAATCAATCAAGAAAATATATGTTTTTGTATGTTTAAGATTACATAATCACAGGATAAAGCAGTACAGTAAGTCATGATTTTTGACCATGAACCTATTGTATCATGAATGAAAGATGATTGAATTCAGTGTTTAATACTATCAAAATGTACCTTACTAAGTTTGGCTAAAATCCATAATTATTATATGCTCATTTTTGTTCTCCATTAACTTCATGCTGTCAGAGATGATTTAGCATTTGGTTTATTAAATTTGTTTGTGGATGAACTAAACAAGCTGTTTTGTCCATTTAAAAGTAGAAATGATAAAGTTAATGATGTGGATGAGTTTACTGAGTCATAGATGAAACTTTCAAACAAGCAAATGAATGAACATGATAATGTCAACAACAAACATGAGAGACACAGTAACTGAAAATACCATTCTCATAATTTATGCAGTTATTTAGGAGGAATACTGCACTGCACTGAACTGACCCAATAAATCTAGTCCATCATAACCAGAAAAGCAGAACTGAGTTGGATTGACAGATAAAAAAAAAAATCTATCCATTCCAAACTAACTGGAAAGGTTTTTCAATGTTCATTCCTTAATAATATGACAATACATTTCAATTTTAAGGACACCAAACTGAGACTATTTTAAAGCCAGTGTCAAGTGCACAATGAAGTTCAAAGGTTGCTGGGCGATGATATGAGGCATTAATATTGTTACTGTGTATTGATAAATCTATGGTTGTGTATTTATTTTGAAATACAGCATAAATTAAATTACTTTGTTGCTTGTAGCATATTTCTTTATTATTAACCCTTAAATAGGAAAATGAAATGAGTATATAATAAAAAGGTTACTGCATTTGTATGGGAAAATGTGAACTCGTTTTTTTAGAATAATACTGCACTCACAAGGTCATGCAGTATTACTCAGAAAAAACTTGTTCATGTTCCCATACAAATGCAGTAACCTATAATTACCATCTGTTTAAACTGTTTATTCACAAGACATTACAGTTCAAAAGTCCAATTATGACTTCTGAACTGGCACTTGTTCCAATCATTCTTCTGATCTATCCATAAACAGGGTTCAAATCAAACTTGTGTGCTTACACACAGACCATTACAAACAAAACCATGACATGGACTTTAACATCAATATCCAATTGCAGACAATTCATTATTTTGTTGAAATTTAACCTATAACAAAGTCTGGTCAAAATGTTTATAATTGTGCAGCCCATTGTGTTCATAAGCTCATTAAAAGGACTACAATTCAAGAAATGAATTTAACCTTGACTTCAAGGTAAAGTAAAGTAGGTTATGAAATTCATTCACAACAGTCATTAGATATAAACAGATACTAAATCTGATTAAGACCTATTTGTATTTGTTAAAGGTATGTCATTTATAAGCCATTACATACCAATTAGGACCATCTACAGTCCTTCACATTGGTGAAAACCACACATTCAATAAACTGTGATTTTCAAGATAGCTACACTGGCAGATAAGCCACTGTGGCAGATATGCTGGACATTATATTAGCATCCTTTCAATTTAGAGTAAAAGGTCTTTCAGTAAACATACCAAAAGTAAACACATGTACAACCATCACTTCTGGAAGCAACAGTTGATCCTATAGATACCTTGACATTCCAGACTTGTGGTCAGGATGATGCAAGTTCCAGTCCTTTCCAGATCAGCACTGAGGCACCATGGTTTCACTGACAAGGCACATCTTAGCCATATTAATTTAGAATTAACATTAACCTTCAACAAGTCTCTATAAAAAGTGGTTCAGAATGAGGAGCCATAACATTGTTTTCAACACTGCCACATTGTAGCAAGTTAGATTGGCACCATTTTCATCTGGGACCAACTACATATTGCAAAATGCATTTAAGTTAAAACCCCAAGTCAACTTGACCATGCATTCAAGAGACACTGCAATAAAAAGGGGTTTAACAAATTTGATCCATTTTCATTTAGGATCAGCTACATTTCTCATTAAGAGTTTCAATGAAAACTCCATTTAAAACATGATTTTCAAGATGGCTGGGATCACATAAATATACCAACAAAATAGAAAATAGATAAAAACTCATTTCAACCATGAATATGACAATTCAAACAGAAAGAGTGGTAAGATTTTCAAGATCACAGTGATACCCATGTTTGAAGTAAGACAAGTACCATTTTCATTTAGAACCACCAACAACATAGCCTAAGAAATGTTCTGGTCAAATCTTTTGATACCACCAATTATTCAGGAGTGGTAATAACAAGAGCTTTAAGATGGCCTCTGTGGTTGCCTTCATGGTTATAAACTCATTTTCTTTCCATTTATGACCAACTACATGTCATAAGAATGGTTTTAGTGAAAACTCCCGATCAGTATGACCAGTCATTCAAGAAATTTTAGCGACTACAACAATTTTTAATATGGCCCCTATGGTGTGTACAACTATATTAAAGTCATGTATTTATATAAGTACAGAATTATTTACAGTAACTGAAGACAGGTTAATGGATTAATCTTGAAGTTCCTATAATATTTTATTATAGTCCAGTAATAATAAGTAAACTAACAGCATTTATTGTTAACATATGTAAAATGACCTTGAATTTGTTCATCAATCCATACATGTTTACTAGAGCTGGATACCATAAAAAAATTCTGTACAGCCTTATACTGTTTATTTTTTAACATACCATGAGACATACCTCAGTATACTGCAATTTTATTATATACTTACTAGTGTGAAATGTAGAGACTTATTGGCAAAATAATTTTCATACTTTGTTCATTCCTATATTTTCACATGTGAAAAATATCTATAGGTTACAGCATTTGTATGGGAAAATAAAACAAGTTTTTCGGATGGATATACTGCACAACCTTAGAAGTGCAGTATATCCATCTGACAAAATGAGTTCATATTTTCCCATACAAATGTAGTAACCTTTTCATTATGCTCAATTTCTTATTCTATGCAAGGCTTAATTGTATACGCAGAAATACACTACAAGAAACAAAGTAACTGACTGTATGCCATATTCCAAACTAAATACACAAGCGTAGACTCATCATTACATAACAACATAAATTTGAACTTGGTCGCGCGCTAGACATAAGTTTTGAAAGAAAATGGCATTTTGGTCTACTTAAAATTGAAATCTGGAGTCATATTGTGAATGAACGCGTATTGCAACAACTTTTCCATTTGATCTGGAATTAATAGATTTTGGTATTTTTGTCAATTCAACGAAATTTCGTGATTATGGACTGGATTTATCTACATGAAGTACTTAGGATTTCAGCAGCATCTGTGCCAATTCTAAATGAAATATACATCAGATTTAAATAGCGAGGGAGAAGCATGTTGACATCTGCAAGTGTGTTTCTCTTCCGTCATTGAATGTTTGGAATCATAATGTGGGAAAAATATGAAGTCTTTCATTTGCAATTATCAAAAAGATGCTATGGAATTTAATGTTTATTTCATTTTAAGTGCAGTAAGGAGGATGTAACTGCACTTGGAATATAGTCGAAATTACAGTACAATTTCGAAATGTGTAATCAAGCTTGAGAACCCATGACATGACTCGTGTAATTCGGATTTGCTGAACTAAGAAAGTACATTTTGAGGAAATTCAGGATGTAAAGCTGTAAGTATATTTTTTGCCATTCTTACTACCAGCTAAAGAAGACAGTTTATGCCTTGTCACTTGCATGTTATGTGTAAGGACCCTGTCTAGCATCTATAGCTAGCCTAAATCTGAAACAATGTATCAAAAAAGTTAACGTGGAATGTGTCAAAACAGCTGGTATGTAGCAATCCACAAAACATCTGCTTTAGTTCATTCAGAAACAAATTGTTTGTTTACAATAGAAAGTAGTTCCTTTATTCACGAGAATGCAATATGAATTGAGCCCGCGAGTGCAATATTGGAAAATATTGCACAATTCTGACAATGTAAAGTTAACAGAGAAAAAAATGAGCATATAATAAATCCTTATATTTTCACTTGTGAAAAATATATCCTTATATTTTGATGTGTGAAAATATAAGATTTCCCATCATTCCATGCAACACTTCATTGTGTGCTCCCACTAAGTTGTACCTGCAGCAACAAAAATTAGTACTTTGTGAGCTAGAACAAAAAAATAGAAACTGCCTTACATTACAGGCATGAAAATTAATCTTTGATAAAGAAATCTGACCAGACACCATTTGCATCTCTCTGAAGTTATTTTCCCCTACTTAACTGACAACAACAAACCTGTTGTGATGCATTGCTGAATCAGATTTGCATTGTTTTCTGAAAGGGTAAAATACTATACAAAATGAAAAAAATGTAATTTATCGCAATAGATTAGGTCAACCCAATCTTACTGCTTTTTTAAGTCAAGTATATTTATATAATCAGGCTATGAAAGTGAGGTGAATTTACAAAAAGGGTTTGGGGGTTAGTGTATTGTGCCAAAGAGTGAGTTTAAACTTCTAAACTTCAATTCTGGAGCAAGCTTGGTATATAATAAAAAGAAAATTTTCTTTTCCTATGTTAATACTGGAGGTATTTCATCTCCTTAAAATATCATGTCTTTGGTACCACATAATGAAATATATCTGGTATTAACATAGGAAAAGAAAATATCCTCTACATATTAAGGACCAACAATTTAATATTCTTGGGCAGGGGCCTGACACCTTTTTGTTTAATTTCTGTTTGTCATTAGCTGGAAAAACAGTGATATATAGCAAAATAACACCATATAAATCCATGATTTTATCTGAATAAAAATTAAATATCTTGAGATAAAGGAAAAGAAAATATTTCATCTCAAAAGAAAATCCACCCCACTAGTAGATGAATTTGCTATGTGTATGTTGATCATTACACAAGTTGTAATCTAAAAGCTGTGATTAAAGTGGAATGATTACGCTATAGCTGATATTTTGAATGACATTGTGATGGCATTAGAGACCCCTACTGACAAAACTAGGAAGTTACGATACTGTAGCCTACAATTTTTAAGCTACTCTGTTGATATAAGTAATAATAATAATAATAATAATAATGAGGACTTTGTATAACGCCTAATCTTTAGAAGCTCTAAGCGCTTTACAACATTTGACAACACTTAAAAAACATATATAATGATATGATTACAAAAATAAAAACAAACATCACGAAAGTAGAAAATAGAAAACATGCTGTAAAAATTTAAAGTAAGGAAACATTATTAGGTCTTTAAGTCTATTCTTGCAGTTGAAATAGGTGAGTTTTAAGAGCACTCTTGAATGAGATCAGTGTCTTTGTGTCTAAGTGAAGTGGGCAATTCGTTCCATGTTGCTGGGCCCTGGTATGCAAAAGAACGTTGTCCATATGATTTCATTTTCATAGTGGGAATAATGAGAAGACAAGTGTCAGAAGAGGAGTGTAAGTATCTTGCTGGTGTGTATACATGGGTGAGGTCAGATAGGTATGTTGGACTGGAGACCATCAGTGAAACGTAGCACAGAGAACAAATTTTGCGTTTGATTCTGGATCAAATGGATAGCCAGTGTAGGGTACAGAGCAGGGGGAGGCATGGTCTGATCGTGGTACTCTAAGTATGATCCAAGAAGCTGTATTTTGAACTTTTTGAAGTTTCTGGAGTAGATATTGAGACGAACCAGACAGAATTGAGTTACAATAGTCCAGTCTTGAAAGTACAAAGGAACACACAAGTGTTTCAGTGGCATCAACTGAAAGATACTTGCGAATGGAGCTGATTTGTCTCAGCTCAAGATATGCAGCCTTGCATATGTTCATGACATGTTGGTGCAATGAGAGAGTACTGTCGAGAGTAACACTGAGGTTTCGTACTGACTGTGTGAATTTAATGTTGGTGTTGCTGATATTTATTGTCTGA
This sequence comes from Megalonaias nervosa, assembly GCA_016617855.1. Classification (NCBI taxonomy): domain Eukaryota; kingdom Metazoa; phylum Mollusca; class Bivalvia; order Unionida; family Unionidae; genus Megalonaias; species Megalonaias nervosa. The sequence continues at coordinate 59,135 of JAECUM010004131.1, read as the reverse complement.
GGCAAAGGATGTGAATGAAAAAGTCTTTGTGTTGTAATCAGAATGGCTTCAGTTTTATCATCATTCATCTGCAGCTTGTTACATGTCATCCATGATCTGACATTGGAAATGCACCTCTCTACACCTTGGATGGTAGCTTAAACTTCATTTGGGTGGCTAGATTTGTATATTTGGGTGTCATCAGCATACAATTGGTGAGCCACTGGATGATGATCTATGACACTTGAGAGTGGCTGAGTGTATAGAATGAAGAGAACAGGTCCAAGAACAGACCTCTGTTGAACACCACAACATAGATCAACTGGGCTGGAGTGTTTTCCATTTGCGGACACAATTTGTGTCCTGTTGACCAAGTGGGACTTGAACCAAAGTAAGGCTGTATCGTGAATGCCAAATACATGCTGGAGACAGTGAAGTAATATATCATGGTCTATTGTGTCAAATGCTGCAGACAAGTCAAGGAGAGTGAGGACTAGAAGGATGTCAACACCTGGGAAAGATATTATTAGAGAGGGACAGTAAACATAAAACACACCTACTCAACAAATGAAGATATATTTGGTGGACTTGAGAAAAAGACAGAAAACAAGTGCACTTCTGAAAATCGTAGGATGATTCACAGTCTTACAAAGAAATACTTATATTAAACACATTTACATATGCTAGTAAATAATTAAAAAATGTAATTTGTTGATTTGTTGTTTGTTTGTTTGTTTTGTTTAGTGGTTTGTTTTTTAATCCAAAATTTTTCCAGAAGTTGGATTTGGCCTGAATGTTTCACAACATTCCACTTCGACACCATATTGACATATGTGAGACATGTGAAACATTTGATTAAAGAATCACAGATATAATTAAATTTGTATTATATTCACTATTAATTTGCATTTTACCGATACAACCGTTTTGTAACATAAAGGATAATTATTTGAACTGTTTTGTCATGAACAATGAAACCCACTTTTAATATCATTAAAGTCGTAACAAGATTCCTCAGGAATTTCCATACACTCCTTACTGAAGGAAACTACTGACATACCAATACATCAAAAAGTACAACCAGAAAAAATATCATGGTAAACCGGTATACTGTTAATATCACACACCTGTAATGTTTACCAGTGTTCTTGTATTCATTGCATAATTAGATTCATAAACTTGGGTATATGCACTAGCGTTGTACCCTATGTTTCTGTGTACAGAATGACAAATGTAGATTGTTTTGCATGTGTTATGTATGTTTAATTTATATACATGCTTGAATTTTGTCCGTGATTGTGGGTAGATTTTTTGCCTACCTATTTTGTTCATGTTATTTACAGATACTTGAGTTCTAAGTCTAGCCTTGTTTACGATCTTAGAAGGTTCTGGAAATGAACTTGTTGACAAAATGATGGAATTTTCCATTAGAAATGACTGACATACTGGTAATTCCAGACAATTTTTATAATATCACATGTCAAGTGAATTTATATAAATAGAGAGTGGTAAACAAGTATTTTCATTCAAGTCTTAGGATCAGTCTCTGCGAATCTATTAACTCATTTGGCCCCAGAGATTTTTGTCATATTTGCCTGAAATGGGGGTAGGAAATGCATTTTGGAGGTTAATTCTGAATACATCCAAATACATCTCCTTCCAAGAGTTTTTTGTTTACACTGATGCCTAGTTGTGCTAGAAACATTGTTTTTCACTGGCTATTTGGCTCGCAAATGTGCAGAATGGTGAAAATTGGAGCTTTTATTTTTTTTGCTTATTGCATCCATCATTTTCATTTCTTGGCCACTTCTTACTCCCAATTAAGAACTTACCCTACTTTTTGCACAGGTTCAACTGTCTGTGTGCAGTTCAGACCAGTCTGCCTTAAATCACGGACAAAAAGTCTAAAATCCAGACGCAAAATCCAATCCCAACAACATGCGAATTTTGGGTGTAAAAAAACTGGGTCTCATAAACTATGTTTTTCCCTCTGCATTTTGTAATGCAAGTAGAAAGTCCAGATTATTTGGTACCATCGTAGAACTACATCTGTCTGCTTTTTTGTACTGACACCCACTTTGCTGTATTTTAAATAACTTTGATGCTGCAGAGCTTGAAAGTAGGGTACAGCCCCATCACACCTACAGGTGGGAGTGGGGTTGAATGAGTTAAGCTTACAGTTGTGTTGAGATAAATTATTTATTCAAGTTATTCATTGGAATTACTGAAATGATTATTGACTTTTGGATTATCACACTACTTTGGATTTTTGTGAATTCATTCAAAGACATTTTGGATCATATCACTGGTATATCAAGACATTCAAGACTACTGGCATATCAAGAAATGCAAGACTGCTGGACTGCTCTGGTGGCCTAGTGGTTAAAACGTCCACCTCAGATGAGGAAGGTGGTGGGTTCAAACCCCAGCCAAGCCATACCAAAGACATAAAAATGGTACTAACAGCTGCCTCACTTGGTGCTCAGCATTATGAGTTTAGTGTTAGCACTGGTTGGCCTTGTGTCCGAATAATGTGGCTGGGTAGGACATCATGCTACATGTCCGTGGCATGATGCCCCAGTGAGTGCTAGACATTCACAATAAACTGCCACACTGCAGACATTGCAGCGACATGACTGAAATTTTTCTAAAGCTACATTAAAAATCCAAATCACACACATACACACACACACACAAGACTGCTGGTATATCAGGACATTCAAGACTACTGGAATTCATTCTAAACAATCTATATTCTTGCACACTGTAATAGGACATTTAGGATTATTTGGGATTTAATTTACAATCCTGTGTCTTTTTGAATTTTCACAATGCATTTTAGAGAAATAATTTTGTTGAATTTTACTTAAAACTGTTGCTTTCACTTCTTTCTGTTACATTTTTTAAGACCTAGAGTCATAACACATGGCTTGCACTTGTTGTTGTTGGGTTGGTATTCTGAATTATGTATCTAAACAGCTGTGAAAGCATTAAAAGTCAATTTGAATATCAAAAAAGTTAAAGTCCAAGACAAAACAAACTCAGACCCAAACATAGTAGGTCACTGAAAAATTACCATTGGTATTATACTGCTTATGACCATGTGATTGTGAACTGGCTTAATAAGTCTTAGCAGGGCATGATAATACAGTTGCTGATTTCATCCAATTTGATCCTGTCAGCACTGCTGGATGGCTTCATTGTTTGCAGTTTATTGAGATGGGTTATACTATGTGAGAGCAGAAGTAATTCCCAAAAGATTCAAGATGTTAAATGATTATGGTTGGGTTACTAAAGAGCTCAATCTGCATAAAACAACAAACATTACTTTGATTTTCTCCACAAGGTATGTTCTACTTCAATGCCCAAGTGGTCAAGATGGATTAGAATCTGTACTATGTATGATCAAATGTAATTTGGACAGGATAAATGATGTTAATTGATTATGGCTGATTACTCACAAGTCCAAGTGGCATAAAACTGGGTCAATTTGGTGTTTAAAAGCTTACTGAGATGTCTAAAGGAGGGAGAATTTTCAATGACCTGATGCTTGGTATGCAAATGGAGAAAACTTAAAATTATTGGACAAATTTACATTTAAACTCCTGACCAAATTTTAAAAATATCCTGATCTTTAATGACCTGACCTGTCCTTTTTGTCACATGCATGGGGTTTAGTATACAGGATCAGTGGCCTACCAGTATGTTAATTTTAGTAATGTTTTAATGGGGACCTGGACTATGGTGAAGACATAAATGTGATTCTAGTAGCAGTAGGACAAAAATATTGTTTCAAAGTCCATCTACTGCACCTACTCTTTTATAGCTGAAATCTACCATTTTTGAAAAATAAAAGGCTTCTAACAATAGTTTGAAAAAATGTTTTACTGTATTCTATCTATACACTAAAGAAACCAGTAAGAATCAGTCTACTTGGGACAGCTCTGAGAAAAGATCATTGCATGCTGAGTAGCAGTTACAAAATGGTTGTCATGTGTACACAGTACAAGCTCTAAATTGATTACTTTATTGTTGTAAATTGGAGAGTTTTAAGGCCAATGGTAAGATATTTATTAATGTGTTATAAGTAAAAATAAAGAGATTAAAGGTAGTCTATGATTGTCTGATAGCAAAATTCATCTGCCCTTTGGTGGAGGCATGATAAATATCACAGACCAGCAAAAAATTAACTTCAACCAAAACACTTGTGCAAAGATTTAGACTTTTGCATTGTTTAATTGTTATTGTGTTTTTCAAGATGCTTTAAGAGAAATATTTAAGAGACAAGATCTTATCTTTTTCTTTAATTATTTCATGTCAAAATGCCAAAACATTTGCTTTCTCACATATGTAAAACAAGAATCCCTTGAAGGAACTGATGCTCTACTGTCCAAAAAGAATTTCCAAAAATTCAAAATAGGATCATATCTTCTTTTTAACTACTTACTTCTGACACCATCTGTGATAATGTTAAGCAATAAGATTTCCAAATTAGCACTATGGCAGCCATATTGGATGTATGGAAGCATGATTTTCATTTAGAAAAACTAGACACCATTATAAGATTTTTGGAGAAATCCCCATGTTGATATGACCAGACATTCAGGAGAAGCAATAACAAGATTTTCAAGATGGCTGCTAAGGTGGTTATTTTGGATGTGTGAGTGGAACCACTTTCATTTAAAACCAACTAAACATTATAAGAAGTCTTCTGTTGAAAACTCCATTCTGATATTACTTTCCAATCAAGATGAATATGCCAATCCAGGTCATCTGCCTTGGTGTGTCCTTGCAAAAGTCACTTAGATCCTAAACAAAATTAGTTTTATCCACCCAAAAAAATAATTTTTAACACAATAATGGTTACATCATTCATAGTAAATGATTTAAGGGGGTTAAAACTAAATAGAGGAACTCAAATGAGTAATGATTTAATATTGAATTTATGAAACAAGTTGAATAATGTGCAGCTTTTGCGAGCCTTGGTGAGCAAAAGCTGGACATTGAGTTTCATAAATTTAACATTAAATCATTACCCATTTGAGATTCTTTTTATTACATATTCTTATTTCAGTAGAAATTATTTAGATAGAAACAAAATCAAATAATTTTGTTCATCCTGACAGATGCTGTACCTTTCATTTGTTGTGCATAAAAAATAGTCCCAAACAAAGTTGAAATAGTAAAAGTATATTATACATTTTTGATAACTATAAATCAAAGAATAATCGTCCATCCAAATAAACATAACATTTTACAAAAGACAAAACACTTGTCAACACAAATTGTCCAATGCGTGTGATGTCACATTGTTTGATATGGTGCACAGTACTGGTTTGAGCTGGCCTACACAACACAGTGACAGTGTTTATGTCGAGACTCCAATCACGACTAAACATTACATTGTTGCGATATTTTTGTGAAAAGAAGATTACTGGATGCAGAAATACACATATTTATTGTAATGTATTTGTGACCGGATATTTGCAGTATTTGATTTGGAACACTAGACTGTAGAGAAGATGTAAACAACTCTCTGAGTTGGATATACATCACATATTTACTGCGTAAATATGCTGTGGTTCGATAAAGTCTGTCAGTTGGGGAGACTGGTTTAGGTCTACATTCTTCTGTGAACAAAGGTGATTTTATTTACTTCAGTAAGTTCACATTTAAACCAAGCTTGTATATAGGGTGGATTCCATGCTACAGATATACCACCCATCCATCCCCACCCCCATCCTCGTTATCATCTAAGCAATACCAGTAGTTTTACTTGTTGTTATTGTTCTTGTCTTGGGGGTTTTGCCTTTTTTTATGTTATGATATGTTATACATGATATGACAAACCCCTGTGGGGGTAAATTGACAATACTGAAACAGACAAGATCATTTTTTTCCCAATTCCCTTTCGCAAGTCCAATCAAAAAATAGTGGCCAAAAATGTTCACTGAAAACAAAAAATTCCTGAAGGCGGGGTTAAAAAAGTTTTCCCATGATTGCAGCCAATCAGTAAAGAGAATACTGCACAATAATTTCATGGGCTTATTTGGACCAATCAGAATCACATAAAGTGATCTGTTCACATGTATAATATCAAAAATATGAAAATGCACACACTGTAGGCAAAGTGTACCGACAGCAGAACAACTTGATAACTGCCTGCGTTCATTGCTCAACAAACATGCCCCAGCAACCAAGTGCAGAGTAGCAATTCAGAAGTGTTCTCCGTGGTATAGCAGTGTTAGGGACCAGTTTCGCACTGCTAAAAGAGACCGCCGTAAAGCTGAGAGGCTCTGGCTTTCCACCAGACTCACTATTCATAAGCAGATCTATGATGCCGCTAAGAAGAATGTCACAAACATAGTCCATGCAGTGAAATCAGCCCACTACAGTACTAAGATCACAGAAAGTTCCAGCTGCAAAGAGCTATTTGATATTACTAACAAGCTAATGTCAAGGAACAAATGTACACCACTTCCAGCTACCTTCTCTCTAGTCGACCTTCCGGACCTGTTTGCAAATTTCTTCCATGACAAAGTACAAACCATCCGAGATAAACTTGACAACACAATTTCAGTTGACTCATCGTCACCATACAGTTGCGATACAGAATTTCAGCGGCAACCATTAGCAGCATTTGAACCTGTCTCTATGGATTTAGTACGTACAATAGTGATGAAGAGTGCACCAAAGTCATGTGAACTGGATCCGATTCCGACGTCACTGCTGCTAGAGTGCTTGGATCCAATATTGCCTTCACTAACTGATGTTATTAATACCTCTATCTCATCTGGGGAATTCCCATCATTTTACAAAACTGCCATTGTAAAGCCTCTGCTGAAGAAACCAACACTTGACAATAATAATTTAAAGAACTACCACCCAGTTTCTAATCTCCCATTCATGTCAAAAATCTTAGAAAAAGTTGTTCTATCCTAACTTGTATCTCATCTGAATTCAAACAGTCTTTTTAGCAATGTACAGTCTGCATATCGCCCTTGCCACAGTACTGAAACTACTCTTCTGAAAGTAGTCAATGACCTTCTCTCTGCTTTGGATAGTGGAAAGATTACAGTCCTCAGTCTCCTTGACTTGTCTGCAGCATTTGACACAATAGACATGATATATTACTTCACCGTCTCCAGTATGTATTTGGCATTCATGATACAGCCTTACTATGGTTCAAGTCTTACTTGGTCAACAGGACACAAATTGTGTCCGCAAATGGAAAACACTCCAGCCCAGTTGATCTAGGCTGTGGTGTTCCACAGGGGTCTGTTCTTGGACCTGTTCTCTTCATTCTATACACTCAGCCACTCTCAAGTGTCATAGATCATCATCCAGTGGCTCACCAATTGTATGCTGATGACACCCAAATATACAAATCTAGCCATCCAGCTGAAGTTGAAGCTACCATCCAAGGCGTAGAGAGGTGCATTTCCGATGTGAAATCATGGATGATATGTAACAAGCTGCAGATGAATGATGATAAAACTGAAGCCATTCTGATTACAACACAAAGACTTTTTCATTCACATCCTTTACCTCAGACAATAAATATCAACAACACCAACATTAAATTCACAGTCAGTACGAAACCTCGGTGTCACTCTTGACAGTACTCTCTCATTGCATCAACATGTCATGAACATATGCAAGGCTGCATATCTTGAGCTGAGACAAATCAGCTCCATTCGCAAGTATCTTTCAGTTGATGCCACTAAAACACTTGTGTGTTCCTTAGTACTTTCAAGGTTGGACTATTGTAACTCAATTCTGTCTGGTTTGTCTCAATATCTACTTCAGAAACTTCAAAAAGTTCAAAACACAGCTGCTCGGATCATCCTTAAAGTACCACGATCAGAGCACACCTCTCCCCTGCTCTGTACCCTACACTGGCTATCCATACGATCCAGAATCAAACACAAAATTTGTTCTCTGTGCTACGTTTCACTGACGGGCTCCAGTCCAACATACCTATCTAACCTCACCCATGTGTACACACCTGCAAGATACTTACACTCCTCTTCTGACACTCGTATTCTCATTATTCCCACTATGAAAATGAAATCATATGGACAACGCTCTTTTGCATACCAGGGCCCAGCAGCGTGGAACGAATTGCCCACTGCACTTAGACACAAAGACACAGTGATCTCATTCAAGAGCGCTCTTAAAACTCACCTATTTCAACTGCAAGAACAGACTTAAAGACCTAATAATGTATCCTTGCCTTAAATATTTACAGCATATTTTCTGTTTCTACTTTCGTGGTGTTTGTTTTTATTTTTGTAATCAAATCATTATATATGGGTTTTTTTTGGTTTTTTTTGTTTTTTTTAAGTGTTGTCAAATGTTGTAAAGCGCTTAGAGCTTCTAAAGATTAGGCGCTATACAAAGTCCTCATTATTATTATTATTATTATGTAATAGTTATATTTATGCAATACTTACCCATCACTATTGTGTAGCATTATACTTTTTTATGTCAAAAAACCACCATCCATTTCATGTGAATACATCCTCCCACAGAGTGAAAATTGTCAGTATAATGCAATCCAACAATGCACCTGACTTAGGTGATGTGTACAACCATCATCTTTTTCATAGATGATGATTCCACCGGGACATCAGAGCAGGATGGGAGGAGTGCATTTGACCATAGTGATGAGTAAGTACTATATAATTAAAATTAGTTTACCCCCCAATAAATACAGTTTAATAGCAGCAATATATTAACCATTGCTATTCTGTAACTCAATTTGTCAGTTAGGTGTGTAGGCTGATGCTCTCTAGTTATAACTAATAAAAAAAACAGTGAAAATGGATGTACTCACCACTGAGGGAGAGATCCATGTTTTTCATTAGTGAATATTGTTCTTTCTCTGGTCCATATGTTGTGCAACAACAAAAGGGCCCAGAGATAAAACCCCTGCACTTTGTTGAGGTAATTTGCAGAGGTAAAAGGAGGAAAAGGTAATATAGGAATGCCATAATACTGCCTTCATGACATCTTTCAAGAAGAGTGATTAACATAGGCCCATGAGGTAGCAATGGCTCAAATCTCATGGTCTTTTAGATTCATTAAGGAGAGGTCTTGATTGGTAAGTGACTAATATTCTCTTCTAATTGTGGTGACAATTCACCGCAAGACATTGGCAGCCGAAATGTCTACAGGGCCCGTAAGAGCAAGGAAAAAATGTTTCCTACCCTTCTTTTTATTTTTAGATGCTTTAAGATAGAAATAGGGGGCCCAAACTGGGCATAAGAGTCTATCTTGGTCACCCCCAGCAGATTCAACTGAGACTGGGTATTTCTATGGTAAGTTAGCTACTGAAGGTAACTGACTTTTCCCCAAAATTTCCAGTTCACAAAGCAGACAAACTGAATCAGCCTGTGTCTATAGATCAGGCATGAATCTCACTACATCTTCTTGCAGATGCTATGAGCATGAATAAAATGTTTTGAGTGTGAGGTCCTGAAAGGTTCATAGGGGATTTTGGTCAAAGATCATAAAACACAACGATTCCATCTGGGTGTAAGAGAGTATGAAACAGTTTTCTGTAGCTCAAAATATTTAATAAGATTGGCAAGATGTGCATCAATCATCCAATTGCCTGACCCAGAAAGAATTTAAGTGTGTTGGAAACTGCTGCTCTATAGCTCTTGCTAATAGAACTGAACATCTTTGGTTCTCAAATGGAAACAAAAGGAAATCAGCAATAGAATTTACAGAGGGACAACTAAGGAACAACATATTTCCTACTAAAACAATTAAAGAAGATTCTCCACCTGGCATCTTAGACCTTGGATGCTGAAGCTCTCCTGGCTTGAATGATCCAACTTGCAACCCAACCCAAAAACTTGTTCTAAAAGAGATATCAGTTGAGATGAGTCAAGCATGAAGTGGAGAATTTGTGGGCTGTTGTGGAGGATGGATCCCCAGTGTTGCAACAGAAAATCCCTCCTGTGAGGTAGAGACCTGGGTCAATTAATCAACAAGTCTAGAAGGTCACTGACCACAATTGCTGGGGCCATAGTGGGGTGATGAGAATGATCCAAGCTGTAGAAGTTCTGATTCTTCACAGAACTTGAGGTAACAGATGGAATTGTGTGAAGGCATATGCAAGTAGTCTATCCCACTGAAAGTTGAAGATGTCTACTGTCCACGCTCCCTGATTTTGGACAGGGGATACATAGAAGAGAAACTTGCTGTTGAGCCTCATTGCAAACAGGACTACTAGAGGTCTTCTTCACATTATTAAGAGGGACTACTATTTCTGGAAAGGCTGTCCACAAAATGTTCTTTTCCGAAATGTGGCAGACTCAAATGGTGATGTTCTCCGAGGTGGCCCAGTGGAGGAGGTTCCAGACCTCCACGCAAAGAGAAGGAGCATGTGTGCCTCCCTGTTGTTGGAGATATGCTTCAATGGAGTGTTGTCTGAGTAGGCCATGACACATCAACCCCTTATTTTCTTGATGTACCAGTGCAATGCTAGGGATAATGTCTTCACTTCTAGGTTGTTGATGTAAAGGGGCAATTTGGCCAGAGGCCAAAGACCTTGGAGAATTATGTCATATGGCTCTAAATGAACACCACAACTGGAATCCACAATATTGGGGCAGAGGAATTACTGGGCCTTGGGTGCATGTATGGGGACCCCAATCTGGAATCTGTCCTGATTCATCTACTGATGCAAATGATGATGAAACATTGCTCCTAGAGTGACTGGAGTTGAGAGAGAATCTCTATGTGGTTTCCACCCTGTGAGAAGGAGGAATGGTAAAGGATGCATATAAGTCCTAGGGGAAACAAGTCTGCAGCATCATCCAAGGTTTGCAACAGGGATTTGTAAAGGCAAGCAGAAAAGGATGTTTCTGCTCATAGTGCTTCTATGTGTGCCAGAATTTGAACTATCTGATCCAGTGGAACCAGGACATAATTCTGGTTCGCTAAGAAATTCATCGCCATGTAAACAAATTCTTGATTGAGAAGAAGTTCCAACTTCTCAAGGCTGGACAGAAGACCTGGTCAAGTTACCAAAGACCAACAAAAGAACAGATCTTGATGAAGGGACTGAACCAGCATATTAAGGATCAGCCAATCATCAAAATACTGGAGAATCAGTGTTCCCAGTAATTGGATATATGCCACTACTATTCCCAGTGCAGAAGAGATTCCAAATGGCAGAACCTGGGTTTACTGCTCTGGTGGCCTAAGTGGTTCTAATGCAGGAGGTTGCGGGTTCGAACCCCAGCCGGGTCATACCAAATACTTATAAAAATGGTACTAGCAACTGCCTTGCTTGCCACTCAGCATTAAGAGGTTAGTGTTAGGACTGGTTGGCCTGGTGTCAGGATAATGTGACTGGGTGGGACATGATGCTCCATGTCTGCCACATGATGCCCCTGAGTGCTAGACATCATTATAAACTGCAATAGTGCAGACATCACTGAAATATGATTGAGAAATGTTTAATGCTACGTTAATAATCTAAATCACAAACACACGCAGAACCCTGAATTGAAAAACTTATAGGTCTGAGAAAAAACCAGAGGTATTTGTAGTGTGGAGGAAAAATTAGGATGTGCAAATACGCATCCTGAAGACTGACAGAGACTGCCCAAACTGATGGCCAAAGAGCATTCTGGATTCAGGAAGTGGTCTCCATCCTGAAAGGTTCTTCTAGAAAAAACTGGTTTAATGGGGAGAGATTGATTGTAATATGAAACCTTTTGCCTTTTTTGTAACCAGGAAGATTTGGGAATACAAAGGGGGCAACTGATCTTTTATGACCCTCTCTGCTGCTCCTTTTTGCAAAAGGGTGTGCACTTCCTCCCTTAATTTCACCAGATTGCACTGATGATAGAACATTGAGGTCCTAATAGATTCGGTTGTTCCTGAAACTGGAGTTGGTAATCATCATTTGTGATGGAAAGGAAACAACCATTGCCCATTATGCCTGACCAGGCATCTGAAAAGAGGCCTAGATGAGCACCTACAGGGATGTTTGGGAGAGGGATGTAAGTCAGGAGAGGGTTTGTGTCCGTAGGGCTGTCCCCCACCTTCCTCCAGTAGGACAGGAAAATTGGTTAGAAAACTTCCTATCTGGGGGTCTGATGCATCTTCCCAAGCACCATGAACCTGAATGACAAGGTCCAGTTTGAGGCTACATGTTGGATTAGGGCTGTATATGTTTGAAAAACTTGGCAGATGGCCCTTCAGGGTGAGTCACATTTCCACATATCCTGGTTGATTGCGATGGGCCAGGAGCAGATCAGAAGGACTGATGTTGATAATTCAACAAGTCTTGGGAAGCCACTGTAAAGATGAGTGCCCCAAAGAGGGTCTCAGCTTCAAATGGAGCAGTACTTATAAGGTCTTTACTATGGTTAAGCAAGACCTTTGAAAAATCAAGAGCAACATCAAAGTGGATATGCAGAAATTTCACTGATAATGCCATTGCAAGAGAAAGCACATATCTTGACAATCCTGACCACTGCTACCAGAATGCATTGTAACACATCTGGATTCAGTGGTGATTCAATCAGCATACTAAATGATGTAGCTGAGAAGATGTCAGCATGTGACACTATGGTGATGAGTAAACCTGGCTTTCTGTTCCATGGCAACACTTGTTTTGATCGGAAAGTGAGCACATGCTCATGTAGAAATACCCACTTTGGATGAACCAGCATCCAACTGGGGAGGTTTAGTAGACCACTTTGAGGACTGTACCCAGTAACTGGTAGTGGAGACAAGAGGTCTCAACATTTATAAAGGGACTAAGCAGCATCGATGTCGCCAAGCAACATTTTGGCCTGCCACAAACTGAGAAATTTCCTCAGCTGTGGAGGAATGAAGAAGAAGTAATAGCTTGGATGAGGTTATACCCCTAGATTTTTTACAAAATGGAGAGTATTTGCTTGGACTGTGTGCTCAGTGGTTTCGGGGCCCAAGTCCAGGGGTAATAGGCAGTAGACTTCATATACTGCCTTATCAAAGGACTAGACTTCATCCTCATCCATCCAGTTAAGAGGAAGGCATGGGCCTGGTAAGAGGTGGCAGTGGCACTGCTTCTACCTCAAACTTGTTGGAGTCAATGAGGATAGATAGAACATCATCATCAACTAGCATACTCTGAACTGTGGATTGGTTAGGTATCAGAGAGGACATCATCTCACTATATGCCACGTCCCATAAATTCAGACTGGTTCAAAGGGGGGAGACATGATCGTCTGCCTGCCCTATACGATTTGATACCCCTGGACTTGAGATTTGATGTGACCTGGTGAGGAGGTTATGGCATGTCATGAGCTGCATCATTAACTCTACTGTGAGGGCAAGGTCCAGTAGTCCATGGGTCCATACAAGACCAATGACCCTGAGGTGGAGGGCCCAAAATCCCATAAGGCTTAGTAGGGAAAATAGTGAAGGGGGATACCAATCCATTCCCTTTCCCTAGTCTGACCCCAGCAGGCAGATTCCCAACCCTGTACAAGATGGGTTGGTAAAGGGGAGTACACCATACATACCTTATCCCATACCGTGAGACCACAGAGTGATAATGGGATATTACGTCATCCTCAACTCATGCATCACTCACATGGGTGCGGTGTTGATCTCTCCTTTCTGCGAGGCATGACATACTACCCTTAAACAGTGCACTTCCTCCCATGTGGGAGGTGGCAATATGCTTCCCTTGACAGAATATGTGTGGTGCTCAGCCTCCCTAATAAAAGAGAGCAACACACTTGTGCAGTGCTCAACCTTCTTATCTGGAGGAAGACACATGTTTGTGCAGTGCTCCACATCCCTAATGGGGGAAATCAGCATGCTTATATAGTGCTCTACCTCCCTAATGGGAGGGAGTAACATGCTACTCATAGCACAAGGTGGGCGGTGTACCAACCCCCTCTCAGGAGGGAGCAGGATGCTACTGTGAACATGAAGCATGTTCAACATCTCCTTTACATGTGGAGGAAACTGACTCCTCAAATGTTCAGTCCCACTTTCAGGAAGGCCTTCAAATGCTACAGAAGTAGATGAACTCCTTGACCCTGGAATGCTCTCTGGGCTGAAGAGCTATGCTTCACATGGAGCCTTGGCATGTCTGTGAGTAAAAAACCTGAAAATTCTGATGATGAGAGGGAGGGAACATTTTATTTCCTCCTCCATCCATAAGTATGGCTGGAATCAGCTTGATTCCAGGTTTCTGAAGTCCATAATCTACAATGTGTACAACGATTTTTTCATGTACACTGAGCAATGGATACAATATGGGTGGGTGTCCAAAGGTCCCTCTTGTGGTTAGACTGACCCACAAACTGTTCTGACATTATTCTGTTAAAAAGAAAAGAAATAATGATATATATATAATTGTATCTCACACTCACCTTATTTGTGAACAGTGCTTACTTTGCATGCCCTTGTGTATACACTATGTAAATAATCAATGACCCATTTTACCTGTATTTTTCCTTTGTCAGTAAAATTGTTTAATGTTGTAACCTTTTCAGGAAAACTAATGTAAATACACATGGAATTGCAGTGAGAGTGAGAGAGCACAGATATTATAAAGATACGTAGACAATAACCCATAATATTTTGTACTGTCAAACTTATTTCCAACAGGGGGGAATATGCTAGCCTCTTATATCTGATGTTATTATTACACTATTAAACGTTCCCTGTGTATCTTAGTTGTATATTTTAGAAACAAAAATGTACCCAAACCTCAAAAAAGGTAGGATACATGAGGTACTTTATGTTCCTTAAAGAATTAAAATTCTAAAGGAAGAAAACAATTTACTGGCATGGATATTTATTTATATAATTGATAATTTAACACCTAGATATTTTCTAAAGAAAATCTGTAGATGGAAGACTGCTATATGTAATGCATGGCTCTACAGGCAGATTTTCTCTGGTGATTCAATCTATAACATCCAACCAGCATGTCGTCCTTGAAAAAGATTTTGGTTTTACACATTACAGAAGGCGGGTGCATTGTTGGATTGCAGCATACTGACAATTTCCACTCTGGGAGGATGTATTCACATCAAACGTACAGTGGTGTTTTGACATGACGAAGCATAATGCTGCAAAACAGCAATGGGTAATGTATTGCTGGTATTAAAGTGCCTTTACAAACCAACAAGCAATCATCAGAAGGAGTAGCAAAAGCATGGTTTTCTGGATGGCTTCCATGGTGGCTATATAGGATTCAGATCAGGATTAGGTTTTCTGTAGGACCAAGCAGACCTCATGAGTATTTTAGTGAGGCCACATGTTGATCTGATTATCCATTCAGAAGGAGTAGCAAAAAGATTTCAACATGGCCACTGTAGTGACCATATTGGATGTCTTGGTGGGACCATTTTCATTTAGAACCAAAAGTCTTCTGGTGAAAATCCCATGCAATATAACTTTCTGTTCAAAAGAAGTAGCAATAACAAGATTTTAAAGATGGGTGCTCTAGTGGCCATAGTGGATTTTAGATCAGCCCTATTTTCATTTAGGACTAGAACATACTAGTTTTTTAAGAAACTCTCATGTTGATATGACCATCCATTCTGGCGAAGTAATGACAACATGATTTTCAAGAAGTCTGCGGTGGTGGCCATATCTGAAGTCTGAGTAGCAACATTTTTAATTAACACAAATTAGAACTTTGGATGAGTGTGAGTATAAAGTTTCATGGCAATCCTCCGAGTAGTTTAGGAGGAGTAGTGATAACAAACTTATGCTAACAGATCGACGATGGATAACTGATGACAGACAATGGACAACAGATAACAGGTCATCCTTTAAGCTCTTCTAGTCTATGACCATCCAAGCTAAAAACCATTGGCTAAGAAACATCACAACAAGTTCAACGATGCTGTAAATATCAAAGGTTCTTAATTTGCAGTGTGTGTTTATGCAAAGCAGATTTTAAAACAGTATATATGGGAAGAAATGATATCACTAGATATGTGCAGACACCATCACATTGGGGAAATCTGGATAAGAAAACTATTGTGAGCATATTAATTGTAAAAACCAGGCAGTAAACTTGTGAAAGAAACTAAATATCCTTACAGATTTTATAACAAATCTTTTTGAGTGAATATACAACTCTTCCTTTCTCATTTAACTGACCCTGATGCAAATTAATTATTATTGTAAAATTGCCATCAGAATCTGATTATGCTGAAAACTTTGTTTTATTATAATATAAACATAATACATATTATGGCAAAAATGCACTTACTTTGTTTCCAATTTATATAGAGTAGAAATCCTACTGATTTAGAAGCCAATCAAATTTTGAAATGTATGTTTGATGTCCTGGTCCTGTCACATGTATGGTGAAGGTCAGAAGTTATGCTTTATGGCCAAAGCTTAGGAGTATAGGTTACAGGTCAAGTGAGGAAGAAGTTGGGTTTCTTACAACTACTGAGACATAACTAACATTTCCAATACTACTGACATTGCAGTCACAATGATTGTCAGATCAGCACTGTTTTAATTTATTCTAAGAAAACCATTTTTTTCTTCGTGTCAATGACTTCATCTTCATCCATCTGACTCAGAAAATGTATATGGTATTTCCTTACCCCAATTCCAAGGTATCTACGAAGTGTAACTATGGTATATGATGCAGAACTGAAATTATTCAGCAGAATTGTCCAATTCAACAGGCAGATGGGCAGACAAGGAGCTGCCAAAATGATAACAAAACATCTCTCTCTTCACCAAATGCACAACTTGAACAATGTCCCATTGATTCATTCACTTTCTCACTAATTGTTATAATACAAATATAGTACTTGGCAAATTTTCATATTCCTAGAATTCAAGCTGAAAGGTTAAAATCTGAAGAATACTGCTCACCATTTTCCTGTTGCATCAAATTTGGCAAGGAAATCTTTTAACATCCCTGCAGCACTGATAATTTGCTGGAACAAATGAAACAAAAATTGTCATTCAGTGACATTTAAATTTACACACAAAATAATATAACTAAACATGTTTCTTGCAAGATGAAACCTTTTGATCTTCAGAGCGTCTAGATTTCTGTGCTGCATATATAAAGATAGTTAGCTATCATTTAGGTACAACTTTAAACTGTGTATTCAAATAATATACACTTTGGCAGGAAAAGAGCTATAAATGTAAGCATGCAACAATAATCATATCCAGAAAGATTTATTCTTGATACAGAGGATCAAATATAATTTTGTTTAATCATATTGCACTATAATCTGAGGACAACACACTCATGACAAATCAATGTACACATAACAGATGGCAGGCAATCAATAACCTGGACATAAGTCAGATGCAGCACCGTCACCTGGAAACAAGCATCATTTATGGGAAGTCCCTAAAAGGTACTGATGCTCCAATGGCCAAGAATTTAGTAGAAATAAATGGACAAGAGGCCCCCATGGATCTGAGATTGCTCACCTGGTTCACATATACCTAAAATTCATATGCAAGGAGATCATAAAAAGTTTTTTAGTGTAAAACCCAATGTTTTATGAACAACCATTCAGAAGGGGTAGTGATAACAAGAATTTTTAGATGAATGCCATTTAGGATCAACTAGGTCTAGGGATGAATGTGTGTGTAAAATTTTGTGGCAATTCTCCAAATACTTTAGATGGATGATAGACATCCAGCCATGTGTTACAGAATGGTGAGATTGTCAATAAAAGAATATTTTCTGTCAAATTGTTCAGTTTTGTCCAGTGGTTTTTGTAAAAGTAATTTAAATGTCTTTCTCCTTTTAATAACACTGGTCATATTTGATAATAGATTGGGACCATTGCTGAAAGGTCTTTGTGTGTCAAAAATAAAACCAGTCTAAGATACCAGACAGAGAATTATACTCTTGTGAATTACCTGATATGTTGTCTTACTCTAAACTCGAGAGGTAGAAGCAAGAACCTTGGAAAAATCCCAGTAAGAACCACCATCATACAATACGCTACTGGCAAGCTTTCTCACATACTCACATATGTCAAGCCGAGACTCAAACCCACGTGGACAGAGGTGAGATGGCAATGATCAGTAAAGGCAAGTGCTTTAAGAGGTAGAAATAATAGTTCCACTGACTCACATCAAAACTTTACAAAGTTTGCAGTGATATTTTGCTAAGTAAAAATGTTGAAGCTTACAAATGTGACAGCAGTTACTCCAATAGCTTCATACGTATGTTACACAGATATTTCTAGTAAATTAATTAATCTTAAAGTTTTATAAATTCAAGGACCAGGTCCGAAACACAAAGTCAAATGTCATTACAATAAAAAGTTTGCTTGTGTTATGTATAGATGTATGCAGATAGATATAGACAGGGAGAAATACAATCTAAACATGAAATATATTCACTTATTTAATTTTAAGCAGTTTTTCCATAGCCTTACAGAGGTTCTCAGGGGAAAACCTTCAAATTCAGTGTCACTGTCATTATCGTAATTGAAATTATGTAACAGTTCCTCATTCTGGATCAACACAATTTCACTGTCACTCAGGCTGATACTTGTACCATACAATTAATACAGACAATATTAGGTTTTACAGTGAAAGCTTTCAAATATAAAAACTAGTTTTTGACTGTGCTAAGTATCCTATTTGTAATTTAACACATTTGTTTTTTTTTTTAAATTGAATCCAGGTCATGGCATTGATTACAGACAATGCAAACAGTATAATCTCTACTGCAATAAGAAACCATAATCACCTATTTTATCTCATTAAATGCAAACATCAAGGCATTATTATGGACTTGTCAATACAAAGGAATCAAGCAACAAAACAAAAAAGTCAAAGTGTTGATATGGATTAATAAATTCAAAGGAATCATGCCACAAAATAAATTTCTTTTTATCTGTGTTGGCAGAATTATCTACATATCAAGGTACTTACTGTCCTACAGCTAACAGACAGTTCTTTGCTTTATAAATAACTTAAAAAACAAGCAAAAGAAAGAGAAATAATGAAAAGAAAACAAAATGACAACTGTTCCTTATTTTGTGTCATGCTTATTTCCGAATTTTAACATACTGATCACATGGACTTATATTGCTACTTGCTTGTGGTATTCATTCTTCCTAGACATGCATACAACACATGCCCCTAAGGAGTCTCACATTTGTTACTGAACTGACTTCCACATTTTTTTCATTCTTCCAAAGAAAAATACATGCATATTTTTGTCATAAATAAACTTTGTTTGCTGGAGACACAGGAGGCAGGAAATTTTTTTCTCTTGCTTGTTTTTGGACATCAAATTAAACAATTTAATGTCTTCAGACTGCAAAAAAAAATTAGCTGTCTGAAAAGATACACAAAATATAGTATTACTTAAGTCATCAAGACTGAAAAGCAATATTGAAATGCATATGTCATACATTTTCATTTAAGAAAATGGTACAAAGAGCCTAGGGAAATTCTGTACAAACCTTATCCACAGCCGTTGAACTTGTGCGGTTATCTGATCTTGTTTTCTTGATGTAGTATGTGCATGTAGCAATGCAGACTTCGGGTGGAATTGTTTTTGTCTTAACCACCGTCTCAACTTCCTTCAGCTGCAACACAGACATCAGAGTCCGTGGAAGAAAGTAGTCCACATCAAAAAGTGGAGAAAGACATTTAATTATGTCCTCTGGCGTACTGCAATAAGATACACTTTCTGTTATCATATGTGGAACAAAAGCATTTTCACAAATTGCCCAAGTAAATTGAAAAAATAAAATTAGGTTCTTCACTACTAAAATGTTAGAGTAATTACCAACTCCAACAAAGATATCAAAGTATCTGAGTTTTGAAAAAGACGACACACTGTTATCTATTATCATTCATGATTATAGTTAGTAAGGGTTATTTGGTTAATAATATTTTACATACTAATTTTCCTATTTATCTTAAGTTTGTACTCTTAAAACAGGTCATTTTTATAATCATAGTGCGTAGATTCATTCATGGATTTCAAGACTGAGTAGTACTAAGAAATCCAGGTAAACATCACATTAGTCAATTTCATGACATGAGTTCTAAAAGACCAAGATGACCTAATTCCTGATTGGTTAACACAGGATCTTGTTTACTTATTCTGATCATTCCAGAAAGAATATGCATTTTTCATTTGTCTCTCTATTGCATTTTAGTCATCTATACAAGAGAATCATTACACAGAATTAGGCATTCCTAGCATTGTTACCAGTGTTGGAAGAGTTATATTGAGAGGATTGATTCATTCAGTTAATTATCATTCATTGGAATTACAATGCTCTAATATTCATTTCAAGACATTTGGTTATTTAATAGCCATTATGGAATTACTGTGAATTCATTTAAAAGACATTATGGGACTATATTATAGTGATTCTTCTGTACTGTTGATACATCAGTACACTACAGGACATCATTCGGAATACCACTGAAACTCATTCTAATTACTCGATACTTTTGGACTTCATTGAATATTTAGGAATGTTTATGATTTCATTCACCATACTTTAAGTTAGTTTTACTTTTTCACTTTGTATTTTAGTGAAATAAATTATATTTTCAATTTTACAAAATTCCTGCTTTTTGCTCTTTCTTGTTACTTATTTTAAGAATATATAGTCATAACAATACCATATTTTGTTAAGTAATTACAGCATTGCTTATCAGTGCATTATAACCATTATTACAAATTTGAAAGCTCTTGAAACCACTGGATGCTAATTGATCAAGCAGTTTGCAGCAACAGTTTATTTAAAGGGTTAGTCTATCTTGCTATTTTCAGGAATATCTGATACCTTATCTACAGCATTCAAGCATATCAGAGCCTTTCATAACAGCAACAGGTGCTGTGTTCAGCCTGTTCAAAATAGGACCTGATGTTCAATTATCAGCAATTTGTCAATACAATTTTTAGCAACTGTGCTAATTTTTTTTCTCACCAAAAATCATCATTTGTACTAACTGGAAATACCCTATTGGCTGAATGCTTCTCATAAGAAGATCAGAATCTGCATATCAAACCATGCATTGCTGTAAAACATGTAACCTTGGTCAAAAGGTAGAGCAAACATGTATGTTACAGAATGAATTATCTTAGCTTCATAATAATTAATTACAAATATGAAGATAATCCATCAGCAGGTTTAGGAAATATAACCCAAATGAAAAACTTTAACCAAAACCTTAATGCACATTGTCTTTTTACTTGCTGAGTGTTGAAACCATCTCCAATATCCTTCAGAAGTTGCTGTGGTGGACATAATGGCTGTCAGATTGGAACCATTTTCATTTACAACCAAGCAGACATCATTAGAAGTGTTTTAGTGAAATCCCATGTCTAAACAGACATCTATTCTGGAGAAGTAGCAACAGCAATATTTTCAAGACAATCATTGTGGCAGCCATATTAAATGTATGACTGGCACCATTTTCATTCAGGACCAACTAGGTACCATAAGAAGTCTTTTGGAGACATTCCCATGCTGATATTGCCATTCGTCTGGGAGAAGTAGACATACCAACACTTTCATGATGGCCACCAATACCAACTTGCCAGGTTCAATATGTATCATTTTCACTCATGAACAGCAAGACACAACAAGAACACTTCCAGTAAAAACACTATGTCAAAATAGAATTTCATCTAACAAAAGTAGCAATCAGATTTTCAAAATGGAGTGCAGATTGGCAACATTTTAATTTAGCTCCTACAAGACATCATAAGAAGTCTTCTGGTGAAAACCATATGCTGATATCACTATCCATTTTGCAGGAGCAATGATACCAAGATTTTCAAGCCAGCTGCCACAGTGGCCAAACTGGTTATCAGATCATTACAATTTTTATTTAGGACCAACTTGACATTATAAGAAATTAAGTCCTCTGGTGAAACCAATTTTTATAACATAGTAAAATGTTTTTTCAGTAATACTTACCCAACCATAATACTTTGGGGAGAGCTGCTACTTCATAGTCCTCCCAGATCAAAAATCCTTAGCTAAAGAGCTAAAAGTTGTCTGGCCACCAAGTGGCAGTTAGAGTGATTTCTCCTTGATACTGAAAGTGGCACCAAATCCAGTAAAATACTCAGTTACTACTCAAGCAGAAAGAATGCTCTCTATATGGATGTAACTGCAGGGAAGCTGGGTGGGTGTATGTTTATCATGATTGGGTAAGTATTATCAAAAAAACATATTTTACTAGAAAAAATTATTTCTTGTTCAAATACATTGCCCGATCATAAGACAAAAGAAGGAGAGGTTAGATGTGAAGAGAGATACATCCCTTTACCCCCAAAGAGACCATCTCCAGTCTCCTAAGGTATGTGAGACAGCTTCTAGATAATCCGACTGGAAAATACACTTCATATGTCAGAGAGCAGCTTCAAAAGGGAAAAGGTTTTCCTATTGGAGATCCAGCAGAAGTTATGAAACTATGTCCTTAAGACCCTGTCAAACAACCCAGGAAGGTAACATTTTGCACCATCGCTATAGGTTCCACCAGATCGAGTTGAGCCTTTTAGGATGAAAGATCTCTGAGATAAAAAATTGGAGAATCGTATTTGGATCTCCATCCCACAATGTAAGATTGTAACAGAGAATAGTTTCACTCATGTGTAATGTCTGTGGAGACTGTCCTAACTTCATGAACAGAGATGTAAGCAAATTCATTTTTGTGGTGTTCTTTCTGATATGTGGAAGGAATAGCCCATTTTATCCAGGACAAAAGTGTCTATGTTGATCTTTCATCCTTTCCCTCTTTGAGGATAAAATGTGGCATCATCTCCCTCAATGCAATGGCTAAGTCTTCCTTCAGCACCGATTCAAAGTTTGCATTGGGTCCTGTAGAGGACCTTGTGATGAATTGTCCAGAGTAGGCAGGAATTATCACCCAAGTCTGATTTCCCATGAATAATAATAATAATAATAATAATAATAACTCTATTTAAAGAAGAAGTTCATTTAATCAACTGACCTATCTTCCATGAGGCCTTGTACAATGACATTTGTACAAATATATATATATATATATATATATATATATATATATATATATATATAAAATGCACAATTTTTACAAGATGAAGTGTCTTAAGACAACAAATGCTGTTAAAAACTTGACAATTCATCTACTGCTACAATAAAATATGTACAAGGCTTCAAGGATGAGTACATACAGGATTCATACAAATAGTAGTAGTGAACATGTGTAAAACATTATAGCTGAGTACATGACAACGATGTTGTAAAAAGTAGTAGTACTGAATTAAACAAAATCATACAAATAGTTGTTTCTGTAGATGTTATCCAGACTTGTTGCTGTTCTGACATCAAGTTGATCTAATTCATTTAAAATGAATTCAAGACTTATTTTAGGTACTCTGAAGCCCTCTTCTCTGCTATGTTTTGAAGAAATATGTTCATTTAATTCATCACTGGAGATTCTTTTATGCGCTGTGAGATTCACAAGTTTTCTGTTTATATTCACAAAGTAATCATTGAGTGCATTTACAATTTCAGGAGGTTCTTGGTTAATATCACCATTTTCATCACTAATACAAGTATGGCAGGTTATTGACAGATTTGCCTCTCAAGACATTGACTTCCAAGGTGTTGCAAAGTACAGGCTTCCTTTGGGTAGCAAGGACTTAAGCACAATTGAAGAGACATTGCTTGGAAACTAGAGCAACAAGTTGGACATTGCATGCCAGAAGTCTTAAAGGTACTATGCAGGTCAGAATGATCTATCAGAGTGACTATATAAACCGGAAGTCATCCACAGGAAATGCCTAGCAGCACCATGCAGGTTGGACTGATCCTTGAGACTGTCTGTATAAATTGGATTGTGTCAGCAGGAAGTGTCTAGCAACACTATGAGGGTTAGACTGCTGTATCACCGGGACTGTGAACTGGGTTCTTTGGGTATTGAGGCACTAAGCTGTGCATCATACACAGGAAATGCCTAACGGCACTATGTGAGTGATGGAACTGGACAACTTTGTTTATCCGGTGAATGATACTGAATGATCAATTGTGGTCATGGCACATTTTGATCCGAGTTTTATGGCCAAGTCTAATCCTTATGGAACATGGCCATCTTGGCTGGCATGGAGTTGTCCATTTCTTGGGATTGGGACAGGGTATGGGGTATTGATCCATGTAGCCAATCAATAATTCTGATATGCAAGATGGTAACTCTACAGCTGCTGTTGCTCTCTACCTCGCTTCCCAGTAAATGATATGGTTTCAAACCTTTGTGTGTAAGCTGTTGTTGTCTTTGTCTCTCAAGGTACTGTAATGAGGAAAACCCATGGACTTTAAATTTCGTTTTGTTAATGTAATTTTCGTTTCATTAAAGTTTATGTTCTGATTTAAATGTTTGGTGGGCTTTGTAGTGCCATCTAGCATCTTAGATTTGGGTCACGTGATTCAACCTGGGTATATATGCAGGCCAACTGTGGCTGCTATGGTGGTGTGTTATGAACCGGTATGGTGTGAAGACCCCCCCCCCCTGCAAGTGAAGCAGTATAACCACCTCACCAAAGCAAGCACATCTGGTTGTATTTGGTCACACAGGAGAGAGCCAGGCCAGGGAATCGGAAAAGAAATTGAAGGGACTGGTGTTGATCTCCTGATTGATACGGGTGCTACAGTAACTATTCTATCTAGAGAAGTCTATAGGAGGATTAAACCAGAGAAAAGGCCAAGCCTGATTCCTGTGAGGGGGAAAGTCAATCTTGCAGATGGTAGACCTATGTCAATCAATGGGAAGGTACATTTTGAAATAAGCCTACATGGTGTTCATCAACGACATAAAATGCTGTTTGCTGACATCCCAGTAGAGGGAATACTTGGATTAGATTTTCTTAAGTTTAACTAATGTCAACTCAATGTTAGTAAGAGTTGCCTTTCCATCAGCAAGGAGAATTTACCTTGTACGTTTAAAGGACAAGTAGGATCCGCCAGCAAAATTGTCACTGAAACAGTGAACGTTCCACTGATGCATGAAAAGATAATTCCAGAAAAATCTGACAAGCTCTCATCTTCAGCAGTGCCAGAAATTGGAGTGATAGAGCAGTATCAGAAGTTTGGAGAGCATTACGACATCTTACTCTCAAGAACATTAGTCAGAAAAGGGGAAGGGAATTTGTCCATATGGATACTGAATGCAACTACAGATGACCAGATGCTCTATACTGTGACAAACATTGCTGTCTTAGAAGTAGTCGGAGAAGTCGTCAACTTTGAGGGGAGTGTGACCATTTGTTGTTTTCAGAATAAGGAGTCACAGCTTCAAGTACCAACTCATTTAGAAGAGCTGGCCCAGGCATCAAAAGAATCACTCTCTGAAGAACTGACAGACAAGCAATGGAGTGTTATGACTGATATGCCAGTAGCTGCAATACAGATGTCCTGTGGTAGCGACGAATTCACCGAGGCTCAGAAATCCAACCAGGATGTCGCAATTGTAATGAGCTGGGTGGAAAGCTAGAAACGACCACCATGGGAAGGAATTGCCAGATACAGTGTGCTGGTGAAAAGCCTCAGGAGTCAGTGGGACCAGCTAGAGATAAAGAATGCTATATTCTGTTGCAGATGGGAGTCGCACAATGGTCGAAAAATTCAAAGTCAAGCTATTGTTCCATGAGAAAAGAGAAATGATGTTCAACGCATGGCTCACAATTCTCGCAGTGGATGACACCTTGGCATCAGAAAAATTCCAGAGAAGATCAGAAAAGGGTATTACTGGGTCAGACTTCAGAAACATGTTTGACTGTGGTGCCACAGATGTGAGACCTGTGCGAAGCAAATGTCACCAGGACTGAAAAGGCGAGCTCCAATGCAGCTGATTGTCAGGAGTTCCTATGGAACATATTGCTGTTGACCTCTTAGGGTCACTTCTGAAGACCGAAAATGGAAACGCTTACATTCATGTGATCGATGACTCCTTTATGAAATGGACTGACACATTCCCAATGCCTAGTCAGGAAGCTACAGTTGTCGCAAGACTGATAGTAGAGGAAGTCGTCACGCATTTTGGTGTGCCATGACAGATTCACATGGATCAAGGCCAACAGTTCGAGAGTGAACTCTTTCATGAAATGTGTCGACTCCGTGGAATTGAGAAAACTAGGACCAGTCCATACCATGCGGAAGGTGACGGCATGGTGGAAAGGATGAACCAAATGCTAGAGAGCATGCTATCTGTCTTTTGTCGAAGAACGACAAAGAGACTGGGACGAGCACCTATCGTACCTGGTGATGGCATACCACTCCTCTGCAGTGCATGAAACCTCAGGTTTTACTCCCAATTACATGATGATGGAAAGGGAGGCTGACCTACCATTAGACATTGTGTTTGGAAAACCACCCAATCAACGTTATAGCAGCTTGCATGAATGGATCCAAGCATTGGAAAGAAGACTAGAAATTTCCCAAAGTTTCACCAGAGAGAACGTGCAATGCAACATGCAGTGACAGAAGCGCTACTATGATAGCAGGACCAGATGGGAGTGATTTCAGACAGGCGATCTTGTCTGGTTGTTTACTCCAAAAAGAAAAAGGGGGATTTTGCCAAAATTACAGACATGGTGGTATGGGCCCTACGAAGGCACTGACAGGTTGAGTGATGTCAATTATAGAGTTAAATGTGGTAGACATTGGAAACCTCTCGTAATGCATGTGGATCGCTTGAAAAGGTATCATGGACTCTGAGACTTCGGAATGTAATGATAAAAATCATGGGAACCACGCTGTGCCTTACCCCATCGATACCATGACAGAAATTCTCCCAGTGAACAACAGTGACAATGGCAAGTCAAGTAGAGCTAGTGATGAGCGACCCAGGAGACGGACAAAACTACCCAAGAAGTTGGATGAATTCTGTGTGGAACTTTTCGGATCCAGAATAGTGAACAAGTGTCCTGATGGCTGGAAGGAAGAATAGGGAAATAATGATGGACATTTAAACTGAACATTAATTCTTGTGCAGTTATGTGGCATTTTGTTTTCCTGTAATTTATGTGATTTTTATTTTATCAATTCACATGTACATTGAAGCACACAGTAGTGGAGGCGTGGGTTGTGTAACAAGGAAAACCCATGGACTTTAAATTTCATTTTGTTAATGTAATTTTCATTTCGTTAAAGTTTATGTTCTATTTTAAATGTTTGGTGGACTCTGTAGTGCCATCTAGCATCTCAGTTTTGGGTCACGTGATTCCACCTGGGTATATATATGGGCCAACTGTGGCTGCTATGGCGGTGAGAGTAGGGACAAGGTCTTTTGTCGACCAAAAGACTGGCGCTACAAGGCTTGTCCAAGGAATACAGAGGTCTTGTGACAATACACATTTTGACTGAGGATAACTCTTCTTTCATCATTTCACACTGTCGTCTCTCTCTCTCCCTCTCTGTCAATCTCAATCAGATAACGATGCGACTCTGCAACACAGTCAATGACTCTGTGACCAACCCTGCAACCAAGTCGGCGATCGGAAGAAGACCCAGTCAACAACTCTGTGACCAAGTCTGCGACACAGTCGGCAACTCTAGGAAAGTCTGCGACATAGTCAGTGACTCTGCAACACAGTCTGCATCCCAGTCTGCGACCAGAGGAAGACCCAGTCAGCAACCCTGCGACCAAGTCAGTAACCCTGTTGGTGACTATGTAACCAAGTCTACGACACAGCCGGTGACCACAGGGCAACCAATGGACAACTCAGTGATCCAGCCACTCAGCCGGCAACCCATTCGGCTACAAGAAGCCAGAATAAAATGGTATCCCACTAGGGTAGAAATCTGCTGCACTCTGCAGCACCAGTCCTCAGACAGATTCAGCGGGGTATCACTCAAATATAAAGACCTATCCTAAAGAACCCAAGATAGTGAGACTTGGGGTAGTGTAGCCGAGGGAGTTTCCATTACAGTATGCTTCAGCGCCTTTTCCCTTAGTACCCATAGAATTGCTGCCCATTAACTTCTGTCCATAATATGCAAATTTAATATGTATTCAAAGAATGACAACCAGAAAAAACTATACATCTAGAATGGTTATCAGTCTGTTCTCACCCATGGTCTAAATCTGTAACACAAAACAGAGCAGACAGTAGATATGTAGATCAGCATGCATCCAACTTTACGAACTTGGGAGTGTCCATGCAGAGTTATCCTCTATGATAAATACCAGTAAAAGAGCACACATGGCCTGTATAGGTAGAAAACTAAAGTGTTGTTCTGAATACCTACAAATTGGATGCTAAATAATCAATTCTAGTAGCAAGATACCTGTAGGAAGGACAATTATTTTGCCTATACAGATAAAATCACTGAAGCATTGCTGATAGTAACTACATGTATGAAGTGGACAATATGAGTAATTCATATACAGAAAACTTACATGTACGTATCCAACCACGGTGGAAGCTATACAGTAATATAAATGATTTTTCTATAGGACACACCATACCTGAACATAAAAAACGCACTGATGCATCACCACTGATACTTATGAAATAGATGCTACAATATCCATTGTGAGACAATGTTACCTGTAGGAAAGGCCCAATGATGTTCTATACAGGTAAAATCAGTAAAGCTTCATGTATATAACAATAAAGTGGATGCAAAGACAATATAAAAAACTTACCTGTATGTATCCGGATGTAGCAGAAATTACACAGCAATATTAAATGAGTTTTCTGTATCATGCCTGAAACTTGCACTTATTAATACAGTTATAGCAATGTGACAGGATGCCATCATGACTCATGCAGATATGTACCAAAGGTGCCTAAGTGTGTCAAGTCAGCAAAATGATGCCTAAGTGTGTCAAGTCAGCAAAATGATAACATGATAGAAAGAACAGAAAAGCTGGAAAATTATAGATAGGGTATACTTCCATTCAAAGATTGAACTCTTCCAACTTGTTTTAAGGTAGAAAACTTCCAAACTGCTTGTATGGATTTTGTGAGGCTTCTCTGTCTACAGAGAGCATGCTACTCGACATGAGCAAAAGCAGTAACTGGCAATTTCAATGAATTTGGCACCAATCCTTGTATCGAGGGGAGATCACTCTATTTAACTGCTGCCTAGGTGGGCAGATAACTGTTAGCTTTTTAGCTGAAATGTTTTAATCTGGTAGGGCTGGATTTACAAGGCAGCAGTAGTTCTCCCTAAGGTATTATGATTGGGCAATGTATTTGAACAAGAAAACACAATGTTGATATGACCAACCATCTACAAAAAATAGCTGTATCAAGATTTTCAAGACAGTCATTGTGGTAACCATGGTGGTCATATGAGCACTATTGTCATTTAGAACCAACCTGACATCATATGAAATCTTTCCGTGAAAAGCCCATGCTGACATGCCGTTCATACAAAAGACTTGGTGACAACAAGATTTTCAGGATGGCCACTGTGGTGGACATATTGGATGTATGAGAGGCACCATTTTTATTTAAGACCAACCAGACATCATACAATGTATTTTAGTCAAAACCCCATGCTGATATGACCATCCAATCAGAATGAATGGCAATAACAATATGTTCAAAATGGTCTGCAACTGCCATACTGCATGTGCAAGTGGCACCATTCTCAATTAGATCCAATTATGGTCAAAACCCATGCCAATATGACTCTTTGCATCAATGACAAAAATTTTATAATGGCTGCTGTGACATCCATGTTGAATGACCAACAAGTGAAAACACCATGTAGATATGACACCCATTCAGACAGAATGGTAATACATGTAAAAAGATTTTCAAGATGGTCACTGTAGTGGCCATATTTGGACATCAGATCAATGCTATTTTCATTTACAACCAACTAGACATCATAATGATTCTTTAAACAAATCCTTTGTTGATATGACCATCCATTCAGGAGGATTAGTGATAAGATTTTCAAGATGGAAGCTGTGGTGGCCATACTCTAAATGAGGACCATTTTCATTAATGATTATCTAGACCATGGGATGAATATGTGCATAAAGTATTACTGCAATCCTCCAAGTAGTTTAGGAGTATTAGCAATATCAAATGAACACTTACAGATGTACAGATGGTGGACAACCGACCATCCTACAGCTCTCTTGGTCTATGATCAGTATAGCTAAACAATATAAGTCAATTTACACAAGCAATGCATCATAAAACCTACTAAATGCCTTGGTATACATTTTACTTTCTCATTAACAGTACATTATAGTTATGATTACATCATCCATTCTTTGGAACACTCTTTGAACTTCTCTGCAGTAGATTTGACTGACTGAATGCCCCACCAGTGAGGTTCATGTGCATCATGTCTGAAGTCATCTGATGGAGGTTGATATGGCTTTACATCCCCAGAAATTAAATGAAGAAGAGGAATGCAACATAACCATGAAGGGTCCTTTTCATTCATCTGGAAACTACTGCAAAGTTCAATGATGTAACCTTGTAGTTTTCTGCAAGAGAGATTAAAAAATCACTGAAAATAATATTTTATATTTTCAACAATAAACTTTGAAAATCAAATGGATGAAAATAATTTCCAGGAATCAATGATAAGACGATATCTTCTGTCACTGTATTCTTTTTATTTAAATCTTCTCTGATATTACAAAGAAACTCCAAAATACCAACTTAAGTAACAAAAATAATTTCTTACATGCCTAAGTTAACATGATCAGTACATAATACCTTTTTATGACTTTTGATTTTGAATCATGGATGTCATGGATAGAACCATCATTCAACTTGTTTCAATGTTCAGATATACCCACATGATAAGTTTGAATGAATCAATAATTTAATATCTTTTTTAAAAAAATTAACTAATTTATGTGGTATCATTCAATGTATTCCTCCAATATATGTGTGTGTGTGTGTGTGTGTGTGTGTGTTATCATGCTCACAAACAAGTACAGCAGAAGCCCAAGATATGGACTTTTACCAAAAATAAGTGTCAGAGAATTGATTATGAATTTGTTTACTGGAATGCAATTAAATACAAAATCAGGTTAAATTCATTTGGACATGTACAGATTCATCAGCTCAATGAAGAACAAAAATGCAGAAATAACATTTGACCTGACCCCTTCATAAAAATATAGATATGTTAGTGGTGGATCTGTACCATTTTCATATTATTATTATTATTATTATTATTATTATTATTATTATTATTATCTGCTGCCAGAAGAAAATAGTTATTTTCATACTAAATACAAACTTTAAAATGTATATAGTTTTTGCTTTCTTTGAGACAAACATATCCCAGTTTGCCAGCATTCCATAAGGAATTAAATTTGCTTTTTAAAAAAGAAATCAAATAATAAAAATCATGCAAGATAAGCTGTGGTTTTCCACAATAGAGCCCTAGTTCAGTATTGAGATCTTAATGGCGATTGTTTCCCTTGTTTACAGTTCTGGAGACTGGTTTACAAAACTTGAAATATGCACATAATATATTTGAGGTATTAGAAGACACAACTACCATGACAGCCTCATTTTGAAAAAAAGCTCCACTTTTTATATTTGAACCATCACAATTTAGCTCGTCAATTCGGGAAATTTTATTGCAAGTACAGTAGAACCTGTCTTGAAAGACCACCTCATTTGCCAAAAAATTATGGTCTCTCAAGACAGGTGGTCTCCCATAACAGGTCACAATCCTATATAACCAATAAATTTGTGCATTAAGAATGTGGTCTCTCAAGACAGGTGGTCTCACATAGCAGTGGTCTTTCAAGACAGGTTTTACTGTAGTACCAATACATGTGCAGCAACTGATCCTAGACCCCCCAAAATAAGCTGAAATCATGGAGTTATCATGTTGGTGTGTGAAATCAAGATTGTGTTACATTTTGTTGGTTTACGGGACTGTATTTTGGAGGCTGTAGAACCTATATCTACGACTGTTGTTGCACAGCTTTCACATAAGATTTAATATGTTAGATGAGATTTTGTAATCATGCTTTAAATAATCACTGAGATGATAACTTTGCAGATCATTATTATCTACGGCTGCAGTTCTTGACGCATTGTTGTCAGTTATCAACAACAGATTGACAAAATTAGCAAATTGCATGAAAGCTTGTTAATCTAATCTGTTTTTCTTTGGGACTTTTTTGCTTCTCATGTATCAAATAAAGGCAATTGTTCAGAAGTCATTACAATTACTTTATTCAAAGAAGATCATAGTCGTTCTATTGCAAAAATATCAAATGAGTAATCACTGCTTTTTTTAATTTACAGAAAGAAAGGACCAATCATGTGATATGTTATAGCCCTTTCAAAATGGATGGTAAAACTAAAATGTAGGATTTCTTTAAACGATGATCATGAATAACACTTAGAGATGTTTCTAAGACTTGTGAAGTGATTTTCAAATGTTGAAATAAAAAATGAAATGTTTTTGTTGAACAAGTAAATAGATTTTTTGTTCAGGATACTGCATAGTACATGCTGTTGTAGTCTATTTCAGTGGATGGTTACCTGGATCATACAAAAATGCAAGGGAGGATGCAGGATCTTATTCTAAGAGGATTTGTTTAGAAGAAGTGGTTTAATGTTACTAATTCAAAGGCTAATATTCATGTTTTGCACCTAATAGTGTATGATTTTAACAGATGGGAGGGGGAGCCTGTCAGGACCTCAGACAAATGAAAATTATTTTTAGGTAAATATCTTGTTTTCATGAAAAATTTACACGAAAATTATTTTCTAGGAAATCTTGTTTTTTTGAAAAATTTTCATGGTCTTCATGTCAAATATTACAGTTTTGTCTAGCCAGTATTCCACTGGAGTTTTCATGCAATATTCCAGGGTTTTCCATGATTTTCCAGCATATCCTGGATGGAGCCTGGAATATTAGTCTAAATACTCAAGGATTTTCCAAGCTAAAATTTTCCTGGGTTTTCCATGCCAATATTCCAGGGTTTCCCAGCCTACATTGGATGGAATCTGTAATATTAGTCCAAATACTCCAGGCTTTCCATGCTAAAATTTTCCAGGGTTCCATGCCAATATTCCAGGGTTTTCCAACCTACCCTGGACACAGCCTGGAATATTAGTCCAAATACTCCAGGGTTTCTATGCTAGATTTTCCCAGGGTTTCCATACATATATTCCAGGCTTTTCCATTTCTTTTTGTCCATGGTTTTCTGGCCTACCCTGGAAGGAGTCTGGAATGTTATTCCAAATACTCCGTGGTTTTCCATTACAGAGTTTTCCATGGTTTTCCATCATTTTTTCTAGAATACCATGCAAAATCTACAGCCAGAAATTCTCTTGAGACTCAGTCTATTAATATCCAAACAGCATGGTGTTGTTGAAAAAGATGATGGTGGTTCTACACATTACCTAAACTAGATTTATTCAAAGTCATAATGTTAATTAAATGTCCATTTGGCATATATACATCACTTATTTTTCACAACATGTTCAGTGGAAAATAAATGCATAAAATGAACATATACACTCACCTATTTCTGGTTCTGAAATACTTTGGCATTCTTTTATTGAAATAAGGGCAAAATGTGTGGGAATATTGCTGTAACACCCCTGAATTAAAGGGCTTTTTTTAAAGGTTACCTGTGACAACAAGAACCCATACTCTTCCCAGCACTTGGCTATGCAAAAATGTAAACAATGGAAACAGTATGACTTATACTGGGTTAATACAGCAACAAAAATTTCATTTTATGAAAAAGCACATGTTTATACCAAGGAATCAGATTATATAAATGTAATGTTACTCATTATAGTATAATTATTACAAAATTTTGGAACATTTATAAATTTTTATTATGTGTAGATGTGACATATGTGACTGAGAATTACTGAGATATTATCAAAGTCCATCCATCTGATTTGGGTGGGATTCTCATCTAAAGACACTAGTATACGAATTCAAAGTATAGGCAAATAAGAGATAAAAGCTAAACCATTTAGCATAATTTGGAAGAAAAGAAACCCAATTCATGATATTTTGTTTGTGAATATCAATATAAATATTGTCATAATGAAGAACAGAGGCTTGATCTATCATGTTTCTCTATTTAAAAACACAATCATACACATTTATTGAGAACCAGCTCTGTGCCAGTTCCTTCTCTCTCCTATTCCACATTTCAACAATTGCATCTGCTTCAAGAACTGTTACTATGCTCCAGAAAAAAATGATCAGAATTCTTTTTTAATTTTATCTTCTCACTGTGAACATTAACCAAAAATATCTCATTATAACTTCATGTTAACTTGGTAATTTACTAATTTGTGATTTCAGATCAATATATATATGTACAAAAACACTAACGAATATGCTCTATTGGTTTTGAGAGCAACATATAATTTCTAACTTTATATCAGACTCTAGAGTATGGTATTTTATTAAAAATTATTGGGGGGTGTCTGGATAAAAGCCGCAGAAAGTAACTGTAACATAGACAAAGTCAAGTTGTTCTTGGGGATTCATGTTAACAGGGCATTTTCTCTATCACCATATGTAGGAAATATCCCATTTTCAGCTTGAAATAATACAAGGTCAAGAATTTGAAAACAGTGACTTAACACCAGTATTAGAATTGTGGCCATTGTAAGTGTTTGAATGCTGCCTGTGAAATTATTTCAAATGATACCATAAAGACCCATTCGTGTTTGAATTATCATTCAAATGTTGCTTCTAGAAAAGCTCTCTATGTGATGTTGCTTCAAAGCCAAATGTTGGATGTATCATCTCATACATCCCAAGCTGATTATAGTGAAGGCAGATTCCCCCTCCCCCCCATAGTGATGATGATTCACTGGGGGACAAATTAGAAGGCCTCTTTGTAGACACATCACAAATGAACCTGCTGGAGGTTCTTTAATACATTCTGTGGCAGAGATGGAAATTGGATTATAAATTTCAAACCATAATAGGTCTCCTGGTATCCAAATGCAAAAGTTCTGGGAAGCATGATTAATACCATCATTCCACTTGCATCAGTCCATTATAGACCTACTTCTCAAAAATAAAGAGAGTGACAGGCCTCATGAGGGGTCCTAGTGTGGTACTTTGGCAAGTTACATATTTCACCTTCTTGACAAGTTTATGTACAAGCTTTATATTTATTTATTTAGCAAGTGAGACTGGTTATGGACAATAGAAAGCCCTCTCATACATTAATAAAATGGGGGTTGAGTTGGGCTCAGGAAATCGATGATTTGGTTTTTTGACATATTGGAATAGTGTAGAGTAACAGATACTTGTCTCATCTGCCTGGCACATTGAACATGGAGGCCAATGTTCCATCACACAAATTAAACCATAATTCTGAATGCAGGTTAAGACCTGAAAATTTCCAGGAAATTGAACATAATTATTGCCTCAACCCATTATTGCCTCAGGCTGATTTGTTATCTGCCTAGATGTATTTCATACAAACCAGACATACAAGCTGCACTTGTTGATGCCTTTACTGTATCTTCGAGTATTTACACTCTACCGTATGTTCTTACCCTTTTTCATTGTAATTCTTAGAGTTCTACAGATACTGGAGGATGGGGGAGTGGAGGTGGTGATCGCATTCCATCAGTTGTACATACTGTCCAGAACATCTGATATTCTGTTTCTTCCACAGGACATCACCATAATGCACCCACTAAATAAGCTCCACTTGGAAGTGTTCCTGTTATCAGGCAGGCCATGTAAAAACAAACTTATCACGATCGATTTCTGATATATTTTGCTGCACTTGGAGACCATCAACACAGTTGTACCAGACATATCCCCATTGGTTGCTCTGCTTTTTATGACCAAAACCAGATCTCTCCATCTGGCTCATGTGAATCAAAATTGTAGATAACTGATATCAAAATACTTTGTGGAGATACTAACTGCGAAAATAATTTACCTCTTTTCGTCTTGAGATTTGTCCACTACAACTGAGAAGTCATGTAATATCCCAGTCTGATGATGAGGTCTAAGAAGAAGGGATCGTGCAAGAAGAGACTTGTTGTGTGGAGACAACAGAAGCTTAAAATGTCCAATCACAGACAAGACAAAAAGTGCCACCTGCATCCGTCTTTCTGCCTCTTCTTTAGTTTCACTATAATCAAACAGTGGTGTCTCTCGTTCTGACTCTAGAGACTTCAAAATGTGGGACAGTATGCCTTTAGCCATCTGGAAGTAAAAAGGATATGCTGCATAGACAGCAGTGCATTTTGTTTTAGATGTGTATTGTAACAGATGGGGGGTATGGACTAACTTATGTAAAAATAATAAGAAATTTATAGAAATGCTCAAGTCGGGACCTTTTTTATTTTTGACTGGATCAATTTGTGATAAGATGCTTAATAAAGGAAATTATGAAGTTTTATCAAGTTTTTATACACCTGCCTTTATAGCTTTTACAAACCTGAAACCCCTTTATGCCTGGATTTTCCCCACCAAATTTTGTTGAAATTTGTCCAGTGGAGTTTTAGAAACAGTTGAAAACCTGAATTGTTAATGGATGCATGATAAACAACAGGCACAAAAGTAGCAAAAGAAAAATAAATCAGTTCTATGCTAAATTTTTTATATTATCAAAATAAGGAAACAAGTTGGTTTCCCCAAAATTTAATCAACATTTCTTACAGATAGAATGTATTGTTTCTTTCAGGTCTTAGTGATGAAAAATTCCTGTACTTGCTATACCTGCATTAGTGGGCATATGAAAATAGTTATGCACTAATCATTTTAGTAAAACTACTACTAAAATTTTTTGCGAAGAAATTAAGAGTCATCTAGAGATGACATGTCCACTTTCCCCTCCAATCACCCACTTACAAAAGACTGCAATTACCCTATGGCCCACACTCTCAATTTAACGAAATATTTAATGTGGAAAATTCCAAGTACCAAAAAGCACCTCTATGCAACTTCCTTGACATGTGTACCAAGTTTGCTTTAAATACCTTGAATGGTCTACAAATTATGCTTTAGCAATGAAACTGTTTATGAACACAGAGATAGACCAAGTAATAAGTACAGTATACAGTTTTGTACAATTGAGTAACATGAAAAATTTTGTACCATGGCATATCACGATATTTCTGTACATACCACAGTACATACTATTGTATTTTACAATTATCAGGGACCAACAATGAAACATTATGGGGAAGGCACCTGGATCTTTTTTATATTTTCACAGCTCTCAAATAGCTGAAAAAGATATCTTGCTGCAATTTATAGCACAATAGCACCATATTATATCCATTATAATACTTTTTTGAAAAATTATTTTGAGATAGAAGAAAATAAAAGTATCTAGGCTTGAAAGATAATTGTGGCCCCTTCCCCAAAATTAAATTGTCAGTACCTGATAGTGGATGACTTTCCTATGTACATGTTAATTGTAGTATACCTGATTGTCATCTAAACACTGTAAGTAAAGTGGGATGATTAGATTTACTTACACTATAGTTGACACCCTAGAAAATACATTCTGCTGATGAGAAAGCATGTTAATAAAAATAGGAAAAGATGACACTGAAGCCTACAGTTTAGTAGCCACACTATTAATATAATAGGCAGGGAAACTTTGACAGGAATGCCAAAACCAGAGAAAGATATTTATCAGTGAGAGCCAGTAAACACAATACACACTGACTCAACAAATGAGAAAATATTCAGTCGACTAGAGAAATAATTAAAATTCAAATAGAAAACAACTACCAGTACTCTCCTGAAGATCTATGGATGATTCTTGGTCTTAAAAAGAAATACATGTACTTTACACATTAACATGCACTAGTAAGCAACTAAAAAAAGTTGTTGTTTTTTTTACTGTGAGCTTATGAGACTAATTATGGGATTCACAGGCAGTGTGCAGACTCTGTGTCTTTCTGCACAGGGGGAGGCTTGGGGGAGGAGAAACTTAATTTGGCAACTCCTCCCATGGAGTTAATAGACTGTTTAAATCAGTGGCCTCTACTGCAGACCTCCCAACCCTAAAAAAGACTGTCTGAGTAAGGCAGTTGATTGTTTACTGCAAGTTTTACCAGTTTTCTGTAAGGCGTAACAAAATAGCATTCACTGCTGTTGTAAAGTTGGAAAACATGTATTTAGAATGTTCAGTATTCAAAACTGATGCAGAGACAGTAAACAATACAGTTAGCTGAAACGTTTGTAAAGTACAAGTAGACCTAACTTACCTCTAGTACAGTTGCACAAACTTCAGTTCAGCTCTCAACCTGACATAATTCTTGGAATTTTTATTCAATTTTTTTATCATACATCTCCTGCCACAAGACATACTCAAAATGACATGTGATGTCCAATAAATGTAACTGTTGCTCTTCCTGTTTTTTTATTCATACGAATCTAAATATTCCTTCCAATTCCTCTGCACTAATTATTAAAAATAGTTTCCCTATCATCTTCAACACGTATCGCTTCATTGCACCATGTTCTGATAATCTATAGTCAACAGTTTGATCATGCAAACGGTTTGCATGAAAAAAATATTAGCTTTTTAAAGTGTCTGAGATATTCTGGTAAAAAAGTCAGGTTCCCGGACTAACTCCATTAAATCCAATATGAAACAGGGATGAAAATCAATGGCAACAATCATATTTCCATAGTTTTTGCTTTAATTCCATAAATCCGTACTTTAAGGGTTATTTTCATAAGACTTATGGCAAAATTATAAGGGTTCGCAGGTCTGCCAGTGGTGGCTTAGGATGATTACTTGCCTGCCTAGAGTGTTTTGGGGAAGAAGTTCTATTCCCCTCACCCATTCAGACCCAGCCTCATAAGATGAAGTAGGTCTATTGCCTGCAGGCATGACCTCACTACTATGCGGTCCAGGTCCAGAAGTCCATGTATGTAGGGAATGGGCCAATTGCTTCCTTGCTGATGAAGGTCCCACACCACATATGGATTTAGAAGAATCATTGGGAATGGGGGATGCCAATCCAATCCCCATGCCCAAATCCGGCATCTGTAAGCCAATTCCCAGTCCCGCATGGGATGAACTGGTAGTCTGGAGAGGGGGGGGGTCTCAGCTCAATCCCTGTCTCTGTACCATACTGGCTCCAAAGACCCATGCCAGGTGCCCTGTACCTTGGGACCCAGTGCAAGGTAACTGGGTGAGGACTCTACAGGCACTCTACAGGCAACTCAGATCTGTTTGGATAATCTGGTCTGATAAAATTAGATCTGAGCACTGTCCTTCCATGTTACTGAAGGGTGCTGCTCCCCACTTATGGGGGTATTCACAATCAGTTCTTAAGAAGCTGATCAGTTAAGGGTGCTGCTCACCACTTGTGAGGGGGGACACAACTAGCTCTCTGCCCTTCTGGATCTGAGAAGGTGCTGCTCTTCCCAGAAAGGAGGGTGCAACTCACTCTCCTAGTGGTAAACTGAGGGTGCTGCTCCTCCCTCTCAGGTGGGCACAACTCACTCTCCACCTGTTTCAACCTTAGCTTGGGAGCAGGCCCAATAATCCCAGGAGTCTCCAAGGTGACTTGGGTAATCTTTCTCTCAGTCCTGAGGGTCTCAATAAGAGAAGTTGGTAAACTCTGATGAAAACAGAGATAACTTCTTTCTCCCTTGGTAAGTTGATCGACTATCCACAAGATCCCATATCTCATCAGACTAAGGACTATAAAATGTACAGCCATCTGTCCTCTTACAGTGCATACATGATAACCAAGTGTGTTGTGTGTCCCAGGGAGATTTCTTTTGGCCAAACATAACCACAGCTTGCTTGATATATAAAAACTTCTAAGTATTTAAAGCATGGACTAAGTCTATGCTAATATAATTATTCAGCAAAAATACACCTTTCATGGGTGTTCCACTAAAATTAAATATTAAAAAGGATGCGATGCTAAGATTTAGGAAAGAAAAAGCAATAATTAAGTCAACCAGGGTTAGAAACAACAAGGGTCTACTAAAACTTAGCAAAAAAACCCAGTTGGTTACAATTGCTAACTAACTGGGAAAAAATTATGGAAGGCTATCTGAAAATGAAAAAAAAAAAGGTGAAAGAATTTTATAACCAAGCACTATAGATGAACTGAAGAAGTGGTGTGCAACCTGCTTACCACATAAAAATGTCATAATTCACGATATAGCTAAGGTGAATAAAATGATTGGCAGGCAAATCTATAGACTGCAATAGCAAGGATAGGGAAATTAAAATAAATTATCTAAGCTTATCTGTTTAGAAATTGTTATTTGAATACAAATAAACATTAATTTTAAAAAAATAACACCCTTAGAGAGGGAAAATAAATTGCCAAGATGTACACCATGTGTACGGAACAATAATGCAAAAAAAAAAAAAAACTCTCAAGATAGCTTAATTTATACACTGACAAAAAACTGGTTAGAGTATAATCCTAAAGTTCACAAAGAATATAGCACGCAAGACGGTTAATAAGTTACTTGTTGACCCACAAAGTGGAGGATAAACTTTTTTTACATGAACACTCTTGAACATTACAAAATGGTGACCAAAAGAAACATATGAGGAGGGCTTTCCACACATGCTCAAGATATGTGAGGTTCTCAATTGTTGGACTGGCCCTGTGTTCTGAATATTGACTCATCCTAATGGGAGGATGGAATTTCAGTCATTCTGTCAGCTATTTTCCTCCCAGATGAGTCCAAACTATGCAATAACAACATGTATAGTAATACTGATATTTAATTGCAATTTAATGTTATTAAACTGAGTTTATAATCAGTAATACTGTGAAACCAAGCTATAAAACAGCCTCTGTTATAACATGAATGCATGACTCCTGAAATTTTGGAATAATGCCACCTGTTTCTTGATGTACTACAAAGCTTTAGTACCAAAATAAATAAGAGTTTGATGTAATACTTTGGTATAATAATAATAATAATAATAATAATAATAACAATAATAAACTATTTGAATTCTAATGGAATCTAGCAGAGAAACTATATAAATTATACTTCTCTGTACATATTTTCAATGGAATTACTATTATGGATTCCATGAGATTGGCTGGTGAGTACAATGACCTTGCCAATTTTCTGTACATGTAAATGTATACAAACCACTGAATAGCTGTCTGCAAAAAATTTAAATGTTAAATACTTCACAACTGTTTTAATTATTCCCCCCTCCTGTCTTGTATACCTAAAATGATACACATGCAATATTTTCTTCAGTTAACTGACTTGGATAATATTTCATGGTATGATACATAGCACAATGTCACTTTGGATGCCCCAACCATTTTCACTATCAATAAATCATATTTCTGGTCTTAATTGTTGAAGATAAAATTTTTACAAGTGTTATAATACTTTCAGTTCCTTTGGTGTCAAACTTTCACAAATAACAGCAGCTTACAAGGATTTTGTTCAACTGTTCAAGCAGTTTAACTAATATTCTCTGACTGCCTTCCCTTTTTGAATCCTATACACCACAGAATTCCATGTGAAGAAATGTGATATTTAAATGAGGTCTCTGTAACTAGGTGGTGCAGTTACAGTTAATAGTAATGCTCAGAAGGAAGTTCAAAAACTGACTGATCCTTGAAGATTTAAGGCTGGTTTTTTTTCTTGTTCAGTGAAAATTCATCACTAAGCATGTTTGTGAAAAAGAAGAAAATCAGCAAAAAGAGTGTTATTTGAAGTGAATCGATCAGCTGTAATGAACTGGTATGGTGTTCTCTTTCATAGCACATTAATTAAAACAAAAGACACATAAATTTCTTTATATTTCTGCCCTCCAATTTCTCCTCTGCCAGCATGATTCACATGACTTGAAATTTACTCACAAAATCAGGCAGAAGCATTAAAAACCATTACAATTTTGTATGAAACTGAGAAGTTCTATACTATAGAATAAACTAATAAAAGTCCAGTTTGCAAATTCCAGTCAGTTGGCACTTGTTTCAAATTAAGTTCAGAACATCTAGAACTTTAGGATACAATTTTGTGTAGGTAACAATTTTCATTATCAGTATTGTTACAGAAACTAGATCAAACATACAGATCTTATGTACTCTCCTGGCCTGATAAATTGATAAGTCAGACTCAAAAACTTGAAATGCCTACTAATGGTATGTTGTTAATTAGCAACATGAAAATAGCTTAGGACTGACCATTTTATTTCAGAGGGGCCTGGGACCTTTTTTAAATTTCTGTCCTCTAAATAGCATGAAAAAATTGTTGCTCAAATTTCTAGACAAAAAAAACCTCAATGTATGATCCATTATATTTGTTGAAAATTTTTTATTATCTTAAGGTATGAAAGAACAAAATAACCTGAGTGAAAAGAAAATCTCAGGTCCAGCCCCTTCCAATACCTTAGACCCACTATATATCCAAACATAAACTTCATATTCACACGTTTCATGACAAAAGTAAATTTACACCCATACACTAATAATTGTTTCTTACTTTTGAATTTGTTATGCAAGTTTTGCCAGCAGCAGAGGCAAATGTCATTATGGCCCAGAGGGACTGACATAATCTAATGTTTTTGTCGGGGAAGAGCTAGGATAACAGTATTCCTTCCAAAAAAAAAAATTTTCTTCCTCTCAACATCTCAG
Source organism: Megalonaias nervosa (assembly GCA_016617855.1). NCBI lineage: Eukaryota > Metazoa > Mollusca > Bivalvia > Unionida > Unionidae > Megalonaias > Megalonaias nervosa. Next base: position 16,588 of record JAECUM010004131.1, on the reverse strand, counting down.
GATACATTTTGCATTAACATGATGTATTTAATACATTCTACATGATCAAAGAAAGAGTAGTTTTTCAAGCTATTTGGGGGCAAGAAATTTTTAAACTATTGCACAGAACCAAGAGCATGTAATTGAACAATCATATAGCAATCTTTTCTCTGTGGCAACTCTATAGATGCCTCTCTCTCTCTCTCTGTAACACACACACACACAGCTATTTATTGCTATGATTTCATGAAAAATACAAAGCTTTAAGGTATAATTTATGATAATTTATGGGCAGCAGCTTTTCCTGAAAGACTGAGTGGGCAAAGAGATTTTATTCATGTAAATTTTATTAGTTTAGCAGTTTTTGAAGATATCTGGGGGCAAGAAATGTTTTTAAAAATATTGCAGAGAACCAAGAGTTTGTAATTGAGCAATCATGACCAAGAGTTTGTAATTGAGCAATCATGTGGCAATCTACAATAGAAGCACCTCTCTCCCTCTCTATCTCTCTCTCTGTATCATGAAAGGAAGCTGATAATTGCAAGATTAGCTCACAAACTCGCACTATTCATGGGTCCCTCAAGGCTCTGTTTTAGGTCCTCTCCTCTTTCTTATCTATATAAATGATCTACCATTACATAATGAATCCACAACACAGATTAGTTTGCAGATGATGCAACCTTGTATACATCTAGTTCTGATAGTAAAGTTATCCAAAAATGAATAGATTCAGACCTTACTGGAGTTCACAAATGGGCACAACAAAACAGGATGGTAATTAATGAAGGTAAAACAAAATGTATGATTTTGGGGACATCACAAAAGCTACAGAAGTTAAGGAAACCAGTACTATATCTTACAATAAATAATCATCAGTTACAAATGTCAAACACGAAAAGCTTGTAGGTGTGTCTGTAGTGAATAATTTACAATGGGATGACCATATTGATAAGCTTTGTAAAATACAGTCTGTCAACCAAAATTGCCCTACTCAGCAGAATAAAGAAATATTTATCTACAGAAACTCGCAATCTATACTACAATTCATTTATTCTTCCAAAAATGGATTACTGTTCAACTGTATGGGGAAACCGTGCCAAATCTAAGCTTCAAAGGATTTATGAACTTCAGAAACAGGCAGCACGCATTATTTTAGATGCATCTATTGGCCACCCAATCTAAAGCAATCGTTTACAGAACTAAAACAGTTCACAATATATGAAAGGATAGATTTTCACTAGGCAGTTCTTGTATATATGTGTCTACATGGAACTGCACCAGAATATCTTCAGGATTTATTCTGGCCTTTTACAACACAGTACCAGTTGAGATCAATGTCACATGGAAACTTTCAAGCACCAAAACCAAGAACTGAGCAATTTAAAAGAAAACTTCCAATACTCTGTTACAGTTCTGTGGAACAAGCTTCCACTGCATGTAAAAGCTGCTGAAAATATTACCATATTTAAGAAGAGATATCATTAGTATGTATATGTTTCTAATAGATTAAAAATGAATTTGGTATTTTAATACTTAACATGATAAAATAAAGTAATTGCTGCCATCTTTCATATAATGAACATTGTTATACTCTTTTTAAGAGGACCTCAAGAGAGAACAGTTCTTGACTAATAAGTCTCCCTCTATAAATAAAGTATTATTATTATTATTATTATTATTATTATTACTATCAATTTGAGAAGTCATATATTACACTTTGTCTTCACTTCCCTAATCAAGCATCCGGATGACGAAGACCAAGTCCATGACTGTGTCACTAGTTACTATATGATCAAGCCCACAAAATATTTTTGTGAAAAGCTTAACAGTAAATTAATGAGATCATGTGATCATCCAGATAAGCAAAGATATGATGCCTTTAACAGATATGAAGGTATGCATAATTTACTATGACCATGAATCAGCCAAATTCTAGTTAATTGTGAGGGATTAGAAGAGGATTTACCTGGTATAGCTAAAGTATGTATATATGAGTCATATCCATGGATATGACATTACTTTTGTGAATATGACTTGTCTCACTGAAATGCAAATTAAATAAATTATAAACTAAACACTGAATTTGAATAAATTAAAATAAAGAATAAATACAAAAAATGATGAGTGACATAACAAATTGATGGTAAAAACATTCTGCAGAGTGAATACAAGTTACTGTAGGCTGATATAAATACCTCAGAATGATGACTATTTACGACATAGGTTACAATGTATCTACATGAGCTATTCAGTTACAAATATTAAAATAAAATATAATATCCATAATGATGTATTTGATTTACAAGTTTTGTTAAATGAATCACACTAACCTAGAATGTGCTGTGCGCATATATCCAGGTACTGTATTATGCGCATATGACATTTTTAATGTTGGTATTTTCAAACACTAAATTTACTTCCTAAAATATGTAACAGAATTTATCATAGATATAGAAACTTTATGCTGTTATACATAAGCTGTAACTTTATAGGAAAACAACTGAGAATAAAAATATGTATTAATTTGAGTGGAAGTTATACATAATGTAAAGAATACAAGTCATATCTGTGGATATAACATTACTTTTGTGAATATGATTCATCTCAATGAAATGTATAATAAATTATAAATTATATATTAAACACTGAATTTGACTAAATAGACAATAAACACATCATTTGATGAGTGACATATCAAGTCAATGGCAAAACTGCTTGTAATTACTTGCACACTAAGAACTGTAACATCGCCTAAAAATATAATTATATTATATATAAAAATAATTAAATTAAATCTTTATTGACAATAAAAAGGTAAAAGATGCTATCCAGGATATAATATAATGAAAAAGTGTCAAATGATCCTTTATGAATGATGTGGCTCATATACAACTGCAGCAGAAGTCATATCTGCCCAATATCTGTTCATATCTGCAACCCATATTCAGTATGCATTACAATCACTGTGCAGTTTACTATTTTGTTCTCCTATTTTTGAAAATATTCATTCAGCGTGTTTACTAGAATAAGTTAATGAATTTACATTGTAATTAGGAATTGGACATAATTATTCATATACACACAATGCATAAGTCATATTCGCAAATTCCTAAAGGACAGCAGGGCATGATTTCAGTAATTATGACATAATTATCTTCTCGAAAGTAAAGAAATATATTGTCATAATCATTGTCTATCCCATTCCTGAAATTAAATAAAACTGAACAAATTATGGATGCAATTTTGATATATAACATAAAGAAATGTCATATTCACAAACATTATATCACCTGCAACTAGAGTTACAAATTAGTGATATTAAGCAGTATTAGTGTTATAATGACAAACTGTCAACATTTTAGCTATACATTATAAACCCACTTGGTAAAATTCGTCAGACAGCTCTCTGTCTCTCTCATTCTCATAAATGTTCATAATTTCCAATAAAATAAAGAAGGAGACCAAAGTACTTGCTTTCTTTTCTCATGAAAAGTGAGTGACATGGTCCTTGCATTTCTTTTTTTCATCAATTCATCCAACAATTTATATTCCACACAATAATTTGAATGCCATTATGCATACGTTAGAGACCAAAAAATTTATTTTATTTGTGTGAGTGGGTGAGTGTTTTTTTGCTCTAATTGAAACCAAAATTACCTTGAGATAAACAATTTCTTTTCACAAATCCTTGTTTGAAACAAAGTCCCAGCACACCTGCCCTACCCCCTCCAAATAAATTATTCATCCCTTATTAACACTTGATACACTTATCTTTCATCTGACATGTTACATATCCTTGTTGTCAAAGTCAATAACCCAACATTTTTAATATTCCATTTCTGTCAGTACAGCACAATTTACATTCAGACTAACTAGATATAATAAACAGTCTTCTAGTGAAACCTGATTCTGATATGACTCTCCATTTAGGAGCAGTAACAATAACATGATATTAAAGATGGCTGCCATAGTGTCCATACTGAATGTCAAACCAACACCATTTTCATTTAGTAAGAACTAGAAATCATAACAAATCTTCTGGTAAAACCCAACAGGACTTTCCATCTAGGAGTGGTAGTGACAAGGTTTTCAAGATGGTCATTGTGATAGCCATAATGGATGTCAGATTTGCACAATTTTTATAAAAGACACTCCAGACACAATAAGAAGTCTTCTGGCAAAATCCCATGCAGACATGAACTTCCACACAGCAAGAGAAGCAATAATAAAATTTTCAAGATATCTGCTGTGGTGGCCATGTCAGTCATCAGATCGGCACCATTTCAGTCAGAACCAACTAAACACCATAAGAAATCTTTAAATGAATCGCACATGTTCATATAATCATCCAATCTGGTGGAGTAGTGATAACAAGATTTTCACAATGGCCACCACTGGACACTATGGCAACCATATTCAATATTTGCGTGGCACCATTTTCATTTATGACCAACATGACATTAAAAGAAATCTTCTTGCTCAAACTCCATGCTGATATGACTTTTCATTCAGGAGGAGTAGCAATGAGAAGACTGCACCCGACATTTTAAAAACAGATTAGCACCATTTTCTTTAGGACCAGCAAAACATCATAAGAAGTCTTTCAGTGAAACCCCAATTTTGATATGACCATCGATTCAAGAGGAGTAGTAAAATGAGTATTTTCAAGATAGCCACTGTGGCAGCCATACTGCATGTCCATATGGCTTTCTGTACAGGAGTAGTAATAACAAAATTTTCAAGATGGCTGTTCTGACAACCATACGAAACATCCGACTGGCATCCTTTTCATGTAGGTCCAACTAGACATCAAAAAGACATCTTTTAGTGAAATCCCCATATGACCATTCGCTCAAGAGAAGCAGCAATCTGATTGTCAAAATGGCTGCTGTGGTAGCTATATTTGATGCCTGAGCTGCACCATTTTCATTGAGCTAGGTACCATGAAAGCTATATAAAAGAACAATTGCATGTTCTGAGGCAGGGGTCTGACACTTTTTTGTTTAATTTCCATCTATCTGTCCATAGCTGGAAAAAATATCTTGCTCAGTTTGATAGCAAACTAACACCATGTTATATCCATAATATTATTTGGAAAAATATTATTTATTCTGAGATAAAAAACAAAAGAAAATATTCCATCTCCAAAGAAAATCACAACCCCACCCCACCTTACCCTGAAAATTAAATGGCCAGTACCTTATAGTATAAGAATTTGCTAACTGTATGTTAATTGTTGTTTAAGTTGCAATCTAAAAGCTGTAACTAAAGTAGGATGATTAAGCTTACATTATAGCTAATACATGTACTGTGAAAGACATCATATTGACACTAGAGATCCTATTTATAAAAATAAGTTTTGATACTGAAGTCTACACTTTACTAACTACACTATTCATATAAAAGGCAAGGAAACTTTGAGTGGGATGCTAACACCTGGGCAAGATATTTATCACAGAGGGCCAGTAAACATAGAAACAATTACTCAACAGAGGAACAAATATTTAGTGAACTTTACAAATTACGTAAAGTTCAGACAGAAAAAAAGTGTGGTCCTGAAAATTGTAGGATGATTTGCAGTCTTACAAAGGAATACATATAATTAATACATTCACATATGCTGATAAATCACTAAAACATGAAGTGTTTTATGGGTCTTTTTCACTGTTTGTTTCCAAAATTTTTCTGAAAGTTGGATTTAACCCAAAAAATTTTCACGATATTCAATTTAACCACAGCACTGGCATATGTGGCACATCAAACATGTGATTAATGGATCATAGATAAAATTATATTTGTAATATTCACCATTAATTAGTGACAGATACAAACCATTCTGGAAAAAAGATAACTTTTTTAATTATTCTGTCATGAATTTTGAAAGCAAACTGCTAATATCATTAAAGTCTTACCAAGATTCTGCCATAATTTCCATACATTCCTTACTGTCAGAAACTACCAGTACAGTGAAAAAGTACTGTGGTACATACCACAGGGAAAAAATACGTTAAACAAGTATACTGGTAATGCCACACACTTCTAATTTTCATTTAGGACCAACTAAACCTTGGGATGAATGCATGTGTAAAGTTTCATGGCAATCCTCCAAGTTGTTTAGAAGAGTAGAGATAACAATCTTGTGCATACCAATTGACATATGTTGGATGATGGAAATCCAGTAGAGCTAAAATTTAAAAGTCATCAAGACTAGGATACTTTTGAAAAATCTGATAAAATTCTGTTTAGTGATTTTTCAGAAGAAGTTATTTAAAGATTTTTCTTGTTTAGCATCACTGGCTATATGGATCAGCATCCTTTGAACAAATTTTATAAGCACTTATGCCAGGTAACATTTGGTAAAAATTTGGCTGAGCAGTTTTTTAACAACCTTTCTATGATTTTCTGTTTTAGTAATGGTGGCCATATCTGATGGCAAATGTGCATTATTTGTACCAACATGCTCCCTGCCAAATTTGATCAAAATATGCCCAGTGGATTTTTAAAAGCTCAAACACAAATTGTTGATGGATGCACAACAGACAATGCAAATAAAGAAATAATTTATTCTATTTAAAGTTTTATGTCTGCTACATATTGTCAAAACAAGGAAACAAGGTAGTCTCCGTAATCAACATTCTTTACAGCAAGATAGCAATGTTGTTTTCAGATTAGAGTAAGTGGCAAAGAGTTCCTGTACTAGCAATGTCCGCATTAGTCAGCAAGGGAAAAAAAAATTAAATTGTTCATTATTTTAGCAAACCTCCTAATAAGAAATGTTTGCTAAGAAAATAAGAGTTGAAAATCAGAGTCATCTAGAAACGACATATGCACCCCATTCAAATGATTACAAAAGAATGAAATTAGGCCAGCACTCTCAGTTTATATATACATGTAGCAGCAGAGAGGGTGAACAGACACTTTTGCCTGAGACCTTATTTATGAAAAATAAAGGTTCCTACAAAGACTGAAAATACAGGGTCAATAATGCTAAACCGGATCCGTTAACCGAGCACATTTTGTTGCTGCGGTAAACAGACTGCGTTAACGAAATCTTGTGTGGGTTAGTTTGTTTTTGTTAGTCGTTCATCGATGTGTATTTTCCAAATTTTTATGCGACTCGTTTATGTCCAGGTCATGTACGTGTGGTCGTTTCACCCTCCCTGCTGCTATAATTAAACCATCGTTATATCAATAATGATTGGTGAAGCTCACTTAGCTAGATTAGCTCAAGAGCGACTAGAGGCAATCAAGAAATATCTGCCCGTGAGAGATGCTGTCAAACAAAAATTACAAGTGCATCAGAAGTCTCAGGTGGAATTTGTTGAAGGTGCAGAACAATTATTTAAACCTGTTACAAAAGCTACCGAAAAAGTTACAGAGACTACAAGAGGTCTTCTTCCCATGTTAGAGCAAACCGCTAAAGCAACTGGAAAAGTAGCGGAAAGAACTAAAAAGACAAAAAAAAATCTACAAAAACTTCCGGCTGAAATAGCAGTGGCTCAGCCACAATTACAGGAAGAAATACAGCAAGTACTTGATAGCGTTGACAAAGTTTGTGAGGAGGTCGGTGATGTAAAAGATCTTGTTACGCCAGAATCAGAACCAATATCAAAACCACCAGCTCGACTTTCCAAAGAAGGTCGTATGATGCTTCGAAGAAACCCTACAGCGCTTGCCGCAACAGGATGTCAACATTATGATAAATTATTTGATCCAGATACCGCTAGCGTTTTAAAAAAAACTGGGTTGCTTTTGTATTTTGAAAGTCTCATCGTATTATCTAAAATCAGCGATAAATACAGAATTGATTTTGAAAATTTTGAGAGACAAGTCAAAGAGACTAAAAGAGCGCCCTCACAGGAATACAGCCCACATTTTACTGAGGAAGAAGAAACAACTGGAAGTGGTATTGGTACAGGTACAACGGGAAGTGGTCTTGTTACTTGTCCCAATAACGTCCTTGCCGACGTAGACAGATTAGAAATTCTGATCGGCGGAAAACGAGCCAGTAATAATTTTCCAGAAATCATTAATGAAGCAGCTGCTATTTGTCAACGATTATTTACAGGTGGTATCATGGACGCTAATGTGTATCGGTCTCTCATTAATGAAATCGCCGATATTATCACAGTGATTAAACAGTTAGATATAATTACTATAATAAGATGATCACACATTATGCTCAACGTGGACCAACAATGATTAGGGTGATAAATTCGCGATTACCCACATATAAAACATTCTACGGAGATGGATTCGGTGATGTTGTTCAGGGTTTATTTAGAAGGATAGCCCCAAAAGCAATACCGGTTGCAAAACAACTGGGAATGAAAGCTATTGACATTGTTCATGAAAAGGGTATTGGTGCTGTTGGTGATGTTGCCTGCAAAGCATTTTCGGCAATCAAGGATAGACTAGCACGTTTAATATGACGAAAACCTCAGCCACCAGTAAAATTACCCAGCACTGAAGTGATGCCTGCAAACGTTAGAAAAATAATAAATCAAGCTGCAAATCAAAATTTAGCAGCAATGACCTCGTCATTGGCTGGTGAAAAAGAAAAAAATGTAACTACTAGTCTGGTAGCAGGAAGTGGTTTTCGTGTTAAACGATAACAAATATAATAAAGATGTTCAAACGCATATCTGATCCCGCATTTGACATAGACGCACCATTTCTCAAAGATGAATCGGTACGTGATTATCAGTATTATTCTTATGACACACATGTACCTGACAAGCATGGAAGAATTGAATTACAAGTTCAGGATACAAGCAGATATTTCTTACCTGCTGAGGCATTTATTGAAGTCGAAGGTAGACTTTTAAAATTAGATAATACAGATTACGGAATTGGTGATCGAGTTGGTTTTGTCAATAATGGTATTATGGCATTATTCAAAAGTGCCGCATATATGATTGATGGACGAGAGATTGAGATTTGTCATAATGACATCGACGTTGCCACAACAATACTTGGTCTTGCAAGATACAGCGATGATTATTCAAGATCAACTGGTCCATCAATGATGTTTGCCAAAGACACAACTGATCATCCAGAAAACAGAAATGTAACATTAAATGCAGCTGGGGACACAGTTGTATCAATGAATGAAAATTTCAACTTGGGATTCGCATCACGTCGAGCAATGCTGGGCGACGATGAAAAATTTTCATGTGCTATTCCATTGTCACATATATTTGGATTCTGCAGAAATGTTAGAAAGGTTATTTTTGGAGCCAAACACACAATTGTACTGGTACGAAAAAATACCAATGATGATGCAATATGGCACGCTGAAGGAATTAATGCAGCTGCGACCATGGCACTTCATGGTAAAGTAATACTGACAAAATTTTCACTGTGGATGCCAACAATGACTCCATTGATAGCTAAAGAACAACGCCTTCTTTCTTTAATGAATCAGGGTGGTAAATCAACACTTTCATGGTTAACAACAACTACAGATTCTATCCAGAGTAATATTAATGGTTTATTCACATGGCAAATAGCATCACAGCAAGATGTCTCTGCACCACGAAATATATTTATTACTTTTCAAGATGTTACGTGAGTAAATTCACAAATACGAAGTATTATAATATTTGACAAACTCAGCATTACTGAAGTTTCTTTGAGAATAAAAAGAACAGCATGAACCAGCCGAGGATATGATGTTAAATTTTGAACAAAACAGTGTTGCATGTGTGTATCATCGTCTGATGACGTTCATGGGGCGTGATCAAAATGTTGATACTGTTTTACAAATATCTCAGTAGCATTTTACAACGCTATATCTGATCTATTACTTTTCACTGGAACATTTGGATTTGTTCAGGCAATCTGTCGTTGATATATACTTTCAAGCTCGTGTAACAAGAGGAGCTATTGCCAATTATAGAGCAATCACCGTTATACTCAGCGATAACACAATGTTACTCGAAGGTGTTGGTGGCCGCATGAGAGTCATTGATGTGCCAGTTGAAAAAATGTAATTAGATCATGAATAAAATTATAAATGTCAAATCATCATGTTAATGTCAATCTGACTCCTGGTCAGATTAAAAAACTGCAGTCGGCATCAGCGAAAAAATGTGGAGTAAAAATATCACTAGCGCGAGAACAAATCACAGGTGGTCCGAATAAACTATCGCTGACAAAATGCCAGCTCAAGCACTTCAATGAAGCCAAACAATCAAAGAAAGGTATACGCTTATCTTTCTGTGGGTGCCATTAAAGACATCGCTAAGATGGGTGGTATATTTCCACTTCTTCCAGCTATTCCAGGAATAATAGCCGCTGCAGCCCCAGCTGTTGCAAAAGCAGCTGCATTAGGTGCAGTTGGAACAGCTGCTGGAATGGCATTAAAGAAAGCAACAGGAAAAGGAATCAAAAAAAAAGGAAAGGGTCTGAGACTTCCAGGAACTCGGTATGGGAAAGGATTAAGAATTCCAGGGACTCGTTGATTTTCCCGTTGTCCAATTTTGATTTACTCGATGCTGCTACGCAATTAAATAAAAAAAAATTTCAGAGGTGTTTTTATGCGTGATCAATTAGCACACAAACCAGACTCGATTGAAACCGGTATCATTAATCTCGATGGAAGTTTAGGCCGAGGTACTCATTGGGTTGCATACGCGATTGATCCACATGGAATTATTTATTTCAATTCATACGGACTGGCACCACCAAAAGAATTTCTGAAATACGTTAATGATCTCCGCACAATGCAATGCATTGCAGTCTGATATTCAACATTACCAACACAAACATTAACAGATCCATATGTGGCCGTGAAGCACTTGCTGTACTCGACGCTGTGTCAAAATCGTCCTTGGCACCTCAAAAAGCTGTACATGAATACACGAGTTCTGTTTTAAATAATCGCTAATCGTATAATGGTAGATCTTCATGGAAGATCAGCTAAAACCTGAACAATGTTCGGAACCCAACCAGCAGCAGATGAAGATTTACTCAAGCGAGTAACAAAACAGATAAATGATGAATTATTTGACCTGCTCAACTTTACCAACACTGATCCTGGTGAATTTGCTGTATTTCAGAACCGTGAAGGAAAATTAATGACGAGTAATATTTCAATCAATGATATTATTATTCGTAATCGATTATCGTGAGAAGGTCTTCTTGCTGTATATGACAAAGATGGAAAACTTATTCCTGGTGCTGTTACTGCACTGTCGATAAGTGATAGGTTGTTAAAATCCGGTAATAACATGAATGGCATTCTCAACATGAACAACAATAAAATTATTAATGTAGGAGAATCTGTCGGGGATCTCGACACTGCAACGAAGAAATATGTAGATGATAAGGAAATTCCGGTGACAACTTCATTGACGATAATCAACGATGGAATGACTACACTCAAAACTGATTTTTCAAATCACGTACAATTATTTCTTAATTTTCGTAGAAACATAAACAGAACCATTAATGAATTCTTTGGAAGTCCAGCAACTGTTGATGTTAAACTCGCAGATGTAAACACAAACTCAATTATATTATCGGTGGAATTCCTGAAATCATGGCTCGAGTTGAGTTAGTCAAAGTTCCGCATAAACAAATTAACAATATCGTATACACAGTATCATCAGGCTCATCAACATGGTCACAGCAAAATAACACTATCAGACATACCACGATGGTTACTGGTGTGTACAGGCTGTCCGTATTTAGTTCTGCAAAATTTAGGATATTTACTACTTTTCCATGGCATCATTCAACCAATAATTTTTCTGGAACTGTATCTATAGTGTTAAATAAAGATACCGAAGAAACATTTATACTGGAACCATCTGATAAAAAACTAACCTCGGCATCTTACTAGTGGTGTCTGGAATTTGTCGCCAAAACACCTCAATTAAGTACTTGATATAGTATAATGATCAATGTTCAGCGATACAGATACAATCAAGTATGTGCGTGGCAAACTAAACTAAAAAATATCATCGACGATTATACAAGTGAAAAAATATCGAAGACACGTGGTTGTCATTGACATAGTTGTCTATTCAGTTTCTGCACTCATTGCTGGAACCAGTGTAATATTATCAACAATAACAATGACCACGCCTGTAGTTGTAACAATTATCATTTCATCCGCAACAACTATCGCGGGTATTTTTAGTATTATTGCAAAGAAGATAGATACATGCACGAACACAAAATTACACGAGTATATGGTAAAATTACATACAGCAACAACAGCATATTCCAAACTATCATCGTTGATTTCTTCGTATCTCAACGATGGCAGAATATCCGATGAAGAATTCAGCACAATGGTAAAAATCTACAATGAAGTATTTGACGAAAGCATTGAAGAAATCATGGATTTAGAATAATAATAGTATAATAATGACAACGTCGCTGGCTGAGTCCGTGACTATGTCATGGGAATTATTACAGCAAATCGTCACTAATACTGCTCCGGTAAGAACTACAATGATATCAGCGAGTTCAAACTAATCCTGAATTTAGTATTAATTTTCCGACTGCAATTCCAGCAAAAGAAATTGCATTAGCGCAATTACGGGTTTTTTATAGTCGGCCAAATATTAGGTCAAAATCATTCAGTGGACTACAACCAAATAATTCATTACTATTTGCAAATAAAAACAAATCCGATGGAACTCCTGATTGGCAAGTAGTCAGTATTCCAACGGGTAGTTATCAAATAGAACAGATCAATGAAGAATTTCAGCGCAGGATTAAATCTATCACAGGTAAAAAATCAAAGATTGCTATTACTGTTCACGAACCAACATTAACGGCCGCGGTTGACATAAATTCGCCAGATTACGTTGTGGACATATATCAAAGTTAGATTAGAACAGTCTTAGGAAGGCCTGAAATTCCACCGATTTATCAAGGACCACCAGAACCATGCCGAGATGAGTTTCTGACAACCAATAAAAAGTTCATTAAAACTCCAAATTATCGAAATTATTCTTCAAGGACCGTTGATGAGTTTTTGTTGATGATCGAGAAAGAATTCCTGAATTGATAATTCATGAAAAAGAAGACATATTATCTATGGATATAACTGCGTTAGATCCTACAATTCCAGAAATGATAAATGAATTTAATCAATGTTCGCTAACATTAAGAATTTAATCACTGATCTGATACAGTATTACAACGATGATATGAAAAAAAAAATATCATAGAATCAATCCAACATATAAATTAGATATTAATCAATATCGAATATGTTAAACGTGCTATATCCAAAAACGTATCTCTATGGACTACCATTCAACCATATAAAATATTGACATTCACTAGGTTGATCGATCAAGCTTTTCGGCGACATAATACTGATAATTTTAAATAATCAATGAATAATCTCATTGTTACGAGTTTTCCAAAGATTCTCGAATCATGAAGAAAAATAGCCCCACCGCAAAATATTCTCAGATATAATAATAATCCATACAGTGAAGGACGTCACATTTCGCCGGGCATCGTCAATATTACTTCAATGATCGCAGTCAATCTAGTATGTGATGTCATTGATGGCAGCTATCAAGTTGACGCTGAAAAATCCAATCATGCCCAGCAGGGATATATTCTGTATTCTTTTACCCCTCAAGTGCCACCAGGGTATTTGATTGTATCAGAACCAATCAACGTTGTTTATCTAAAATGTCATAGTCTGCTCTTATCGCGGATACATTTCAAACTTACTGACCAGACTGGACACTTGTTGGACCTTAGGTCAGAGACGTTAAATATAAATCTGTATATACGCTCATAGAGCAGCATCATAGAAAACACCAAGCAAAAAAAAATCTGTCAAATAAAATATTTTTTTTTTTTACCCCCGTCATATAATCACGGATTTTATCCTTGACTTAGTCCGTGATTATATCGTTGACTTCGTCCTTGACAACGTCAAGGGGGTCAGAAATGGATTATCCATCTTGTCTCGGTCCCGTGACTACGTCACTACAACGCTGCAGGTGACACCATTGGTTTCGTTGTCAACGTCACTACAGTCACTTTCACCATCGATGCTATTAGTACCGGAGTCATACTCGTCCCTATCTTTCGCCAGTAACTCTTCCGCAACTTCATTCAATGACTCCGTCATCGACATAATATCTCTCAACTGTTTTATTCGAGCGTGTACAAGTCTTTTTGTTTCATATTCGTGAGATAATTCTGACCTAACCTTTTCGATGTACCGTAAAAGGGGAACAAATAATTTCACCTGCATATCTGTAATTGCTGCCAGTGATTATAACATCGACTATTGGATTAACTTTATGAATTTATAGTCGGAGGGCAGCGTATATCTATTTTCTGATTTCCGAGATTGTAATGATTCAAAATCACGCATAATTTTTTCAGGATATAGTTCGTCAGATATTTTTATACCGTCATGTTGTAATTGCTTAATAGCAACAATAACAGCATTAATATTTTCGTGATTCATTATATGATAAGTATTTGTTTAAATAAAAAATATTTCTGAATTAATATAAATATATATTTCTGAATATATATATATATATATATATATATATATATATATATATATATATATATATATATATATATATATTTCTAAATAAATATTATTTCTGAATAAATATAAAGATATATTTCTGATATATTTCTGAATTAATATAAATATAAATATATAAAGATATAATAAATACAAAAATAAACAAAAGCTATGATGATCGGTCTACCATTCCACGGGTCCCTTCATTGCCAGAAAAGCCTTTACCATAAGGACTTAAGAGTCATTTCATTGGTGCCTTTGTTGTGGCACTTTTCATTTGGAAGGCCTTTTCTTATGGCCCACAGGCACTCTTCATGGTTAAGGCTTTTCTTATAGCCTACAGGCACCTTATGAGGCTTTTTCGTCTGGCGAACATTCTTTCTGAATGTCCTTGTGTGGGGTACCCTTCAGTGAGGTCACAAGGTCAAAAGCTCACATCATCCTGTTGTTAATTTTGGGGAAGTTCCAATTTTCATGTACACCCCCCCCAAATCAAACCCAGGGCGAGTGCATAACACACTCACCCCGTTGTTTGACGTGGCGAGAGGAGGTATACAAAGGGGAACTTTCCCAATTATATTAGAAAAATTGGCATCCCGGGACCAAACCACCGACAATGTCAGTCATGGGAAATGAACTCAGGATCTCGAGTATGAGAGCCAGACGCGCTAACCACTGGACCACCAACTTCAGTTATAAATACACGTTTCAGAAATAATTATATAGTTACCTAGACCCGTGACATAGTCACGGACTCAGTCATTGCAGATTCTGTGATCAGTATTATACTATCAGATTCTGAATAAAATATAAAATAAATCGCGAAAATCTACAATTTTACACATTTTAGCCATTTCTGACCTGGTTGAAAATACTGTATTATCAACCGTAACAGTGTTACGGGCCAGAACTCTCTAGCAATGATGCATGGATCGATATATTCCAGTTCTATCCGCATGCTACAGTCCAAACAAAAAAAAAATCGATAATGACTATATCACACGCACGGGTTATGTAAAATCTGAAAAATCTACTATAGCACGGTTCGTTGTGATTTGATCCGTGATTTCATCACGGACGTTGTCAAGGTGATTCAGATTTTTGTGCTTGATCATATAAAATAAGTAGATTCCTCAGACTTCAATGTTTGAGGGAGTAGACACAATATTACGACTGTGTGGTCATGTACGCAATAACAAAAGGGAGACAACTGTTTGATTATTCTATCAGCGATGACGGAGTTATCTCGCTTCATTGTGTATACTGGAACGTGATCTTTTGCTTAAATTTTTTTCGAAAATGCTGATGTATATATATTATCTGCAGCAAAATCTATTGAAGTACGGCAAATGTCAAAATATTTACCAGCCGCATAAATTGATTGGAAAATTCTCTCTTCACCTCTCTCTGTATTCGTAGATATAACCGACCTTGGATAATTATCATTATGACCAGATCTTCCGAATTTACAGTTCTGACTCTGTATAACAACCCGCAGGTTACATAAATTATTATCTTTCGGGTCTGAATTAATGTGATCGATTACAAGCACGTCTTCCATGACCCCATGAAAACACTCGAACACAAACCTATGAAATGAAGATCTTTTTTTTTTTCCAGCACTAAACATGAGATATCAGTATTAGTAACAAAACCGACTGATTTTTTTAATCTGCAGTTTCTGATGACACCATCTCGAGATGCTTCATAATTTTTAATGATGGGATGTTTCACAAATTCGTTTTGCTCCATTTATATAGTAATATTATTTGTCTAAATGATTATTTTGAAACCGGGCGAGATAGTCTTCGGCTGTTTTTATGGGAGATTCGTTATTAAATTTCTTATCATAATATCGTTTCAACTCTCTGTATCTTTTACCACCACACTGTACGCACAACTGAGTTTTTCCTCGCAACACCGCATTGTAAACACGGTTTCGGTCCTTGACTCTTTCTGCGAAAGCTTTGCATGTGAATACCACAGAATTCATTTACGCATGATTTATTACAAGGAAGAGAAAATCCTATCATTAACCACTTGTATTTGTTATTTGCTTCAATCATTATATATATA
>JAECUM010004130.1:0-22541 GCA_016617855.1 Megalonaias nervosa | reverse complement strand
ATATATATATATATATATATATATATATATAAACACTCCCTTACCTTTGTGTAAACCTATGTAAAAGAAATCAGAAAATAGTTTCTTTTAGGTCAGCGCAATTTCTGTTCCATTTGTATTCTGTGCGAAGGTCGTATTTTGTGAAGATGTTTATCTTCACGTGCGTGCATCAAGCATATAAAGCGGTAAATTCGTCAGCCTTTCTATAAAATGAACAGAAATTAAAGAATCAACCTCCATAATTGCATCTAAAAAAGCAAAGGTGAAATTTGAAAAGGTTGCTACATTCGTAGGGATGCTGTTCGATGAGCACCTAACATGAAGAAGTGATAAAAAAAGTTAGCAAGATGTTGTGGACAAGATTTGAACCTACTGAGAAATCTTAAGAGCACAGATTCTGGGACAGATCAGACCACACTCCTTAATTCTTTCGATCCGAAACTGACGATTGCTTCCATATGTAAACTATGGCTGACTCTAATGTACTTAAAAAACTTTATCGGATCCAACACCAAGTTCAGTATATTTGTACCGGTGCATTCGGCAGTACATCTAGAGAAGAATATAGAATCTTAACCGAAGAACGTCCCCTCAGTTTAAGACGTAAAGAGTTACTTCTAAGATATGAGACCAGACTATCAAAAACATTACAAGTCGCACACTATATGAGCTATTATAGAGAGATGCAATAATCCATTCAGACACAAACTGTGAATGAATTTGCCAGGCGGCAAAAGTCCATGACCTACAAAGGGAAAAAACATCCCTAACATACAGGCGGAAAGTATAAACTGTATTAAACCCGCCACATGGACCTGAAAAATGCCAACAATAAACCCAACGCTCTTACATATCGAAATGAACAAGAGTACCCAATAGAAATAAGGGCTAAAATCTTCTCTGATACCGAAAGTAGGTATAAGGATACATCCAAATCTATCCAAATGGGTCTAAATCCATCAGCATAAGGATACATCCAAATCTATCCAAATGGCACTAAATCCATCAGCGGGGATCCCAAACGAGAACATCACACTGAGGATTAGACTACCAGACAACGGTTCCACTTATATGGTTGAATTCTGGGCTATCATCGAAGCGATACAATGGATACAAACTAACAAAACTTCAAAAGCAGTCATTGTGACCGACTCCCTTAGTGTGCTGCTAACTATGGAATCATGTAAATCTACCAGAAGAAGAAGCATGATTCGAGAAGTCTACAGTTGTGATATCTGTATACTCTACAATAAGCTGATTTTCTTCAAGCTCTCGTCCTCATTCTACGCAAAACTACTTTCTTTGGGTTTTGATTTATTCTTGTTTGGTTGCGTGAATAATGTTCAACCAAATAATGTTCTAGTATGATTAGTTATAGCAACTCTGTATGTGACTGTACATGTAAGTACCGTGTATGTGACTGTACATGTAAGTACCGTGTATGTGACTGTACATGTAAGTACCGTGTATGTGACTGTACATGTAAGTACCGTGTATGTGACTGTACATGTAAGTACCGTGTATGTACAACAAGAGAAGTATAACAATAATAAAATCCTTAATATTACAACTTGACAATATACATATATAAATACAAAATGGAAACGAAATTTTGCCTTTATCTCAATATTATAAAATACTCAACTAACGTGCACTTGGCCTCCTAGGAATACACATCATTTTAATCAAGTCCCACTACACTCAAACATTGACCTTATGTCGGCAGTAATTATGTGAGCAAAAACACTAAACAATCCCACATTGGAAATGTATATATGGAAGTTCAGCTTCAGCCACAGGGCAGTAAGATATCTATCTCTCATATCTGAGTACATAATATTTCAAACATCCTTGAATATTCCAACAATTTAGAATTTTGGCACTTACATCTTGTCACGTATCTAACCAGTTCCTAATCTTTGACCGCCCCTATTTATATGAAAAGACAAAGTGCAGGAATGTACCAAACATTAGCCACTGGGTTCATCCGTACCGTCAGATATTTAATCAAAGAGTCCTAATTCTGGGAAGAGGAAGGGGGGAGGAGATAAGCAAAACAGGTAGTATGTCTGGGGATATATGGTATACAAACACCTGACCCTTCCTGACATTTTTATTAGTATTGTAAAGTACTTTATTTTCTGCATGGGTAACGAATATCCACAAAAATAAAACCACCAAGAAAGATAATATGTTGGTATTTGGGTATTATGGTACTAAACAGGTGTGAAAACAAAAAAGAAATTAACCCCACTAAAGTATTTGTTACTCACAAAACCAGACACTTTTTCCACTCGAATACTTCTGATCTAATTCAGTTGTTGAACCCAAAGATAAAGCCTTCCTGCGCTCTTAAAGAACGAAGACAAATTTCTTAATTATGTGCGGTCTGATATCTTAATTACGCATGCTGCGTTATGTGCGGTCTGATCTCTTAATTACTGCGTATGTTAAGCCAAGCATAAGAATCTTTCTCTCGGATCCAATCTTGTCATTTCGCACTTCAAATTTTGTCATCGATATTCACTTGAAAAAAGCAGCAATTACATAAAATAATTTGATACAATTATCTTGGAGTTGACAATATTGGACTTCATTTTGTATTCCAGGATAACTTGATAAACGTTCCTTATTTAGAAATACAGTAAACAAAAAATTCTTCGTAGCGAACTTAATTAACTGCCATCGCTGATTGGCGTCATTTTAGAGCTTGTCATTATTTTATATTGCAGTAATCGTTAACGTCATTAACGTCAACATCTGTATTATATTCCGCCTCTTCAAGTTCACACACGTGTTCTGTTCTGCTTCAGATATAACACTAACGATTGACACGATAATACGAAATTGCTTAATGGACAAGGCTTTGGTTAGGCTACTCATTTTATAAATCCGCCTTACCCGGATTTATTGATGACATTAAACACAAAAAAGAACACGTGAACATCTGTTTTTCCTTAGTAGTTTAATTGTCTTGCCTCTAGCATTTATATATACCGCTGCATAGCACTATTGTACTTCACTACACTTTCCGTAGAGTATATTGGGAAAAGAAAAAAATATTTTGTATATAAATTTCCAAAATGTTTATTTTTCTTTCCTCTAATCAAAACGACAACGTTCTATAACGTCGAAGTAAATATAAATATATTTTAGAGAAATAATGATACTGAGAATAAATCCAGTTTAATTAAGAATATACTATTAATAAATATGAAACTTAAAAATAAATTTGTTTTTTAAATAATACTTAGAATACGTCCATATTTTTGCATAAGGCGAAGGATGAGTCTGACTTTAGGTGTTGCTAAATTCATTTCAGTATATAAGATCAGTAGCTCATTGATTTGTCTGTCTGGCGATCATTTAAAGAAATATTCGCTACGCTGACAATTGTCAAATGATATATTCTGGACTTATGCATTCTTTTAACAATCCCTTAGAGAGAATCAGTCCATGTAAATATACCATGTTTAAAAGTCAAAATTGATGGCTCATCGTCGAGAATTTAGTTCTTACTGCACGGAACATTTGCAAAAGTGGATCAGCTAAGAGATACTTCATGATTTTTATATTGAGTGTCTGTAGCTGATGCTCATTATTATGGACCAAAGACATTTGCACGCAGTTGATTGCTGCATAATACAAGCTACACTTCAACATTGTTGAGAGACTTCACTGCCAAAAAAGACCAAATAAAGGGCACAAGCACTTTTTGGCATCTTAACTCGCAGTAAAATATTAGTTTGATGCTGTGTTACTAGATACGGCGTATAAATACTAAAATACGAAGATCAAACAAATTTCTGATAGTACATATATGCAACATACAATAAATAGCAAGGCTCTTTATACCACAACAGAATTTTGAAGAAGTTAACCGTGCATTGCAGTTTTAGTTGGACTATGCCCATCCTAGCGCTGTTTCGATAAGAATTTCATTTCCAGTGGCACCATTAACCATTGATTTCAATTAGTATGCATTATTTCAAAAATTAATGCTTGTAAGTCGATACCCAACATTAATAAAGCACTTCTAAATATGTGATTTTTCTACTCCCTTCCGTGAGGAACGCCATACAGATTGTTTTGCTGTGGGTTCAAGAAAAGAGACCATGTGATTCAATTTTCAATTAGACAAATTTTTTGGGTGGATTGGCTATGCCTAGATATTTTTGTTACTGACTGACATTTAGACAATTCTTCTTGTGCAAGGCGAGAGCGGTGATTCGGATATGTACCCAGACAAAACAAATGAAAAACAATAATGCCGGTACCCTGAAAACCGCATAAAATTCCAAGATTTATGTAGAAACAGGTGAAGCGTGCACATACGTATCGCGTGTGTGTGTCCGTCTGTCTGTGTGTGTTAAATGTATTATGCAAGTGAACATTTAGAGCATTTATGTGGCATTTTGGTTAGAAAGAATAGCGGCACAAAAACATATTCTGGATATTGAGTGGTATATCAATACATATTGCGACGATCTTCCATTACAGATATCTGCTGGTATCGCACATTGATAACACTCCTACTTTTCATCTGTTGAGACTTAGTGATTTTTGCATCTACGAAATATTTCACTCCAGCAGATGCAACCTGCTATCAGATTCAGTCACAAGATTCCGTTGAAGCCATCAGATGTAGCGCTTCTCTGTAGACATTACATGTAATTATTGCCTAGCCGAAGTTTCATTTTCATCTGTTTTTGAGGAAATGTTAATTGTTAAGAATGCCTGTTTTGAAAACTCTCCCTAAGCCCTATCCATGGAGCGAATAATTCTAGTCATGCCTACGAAACGACAAATAATTATGAATCTGGGCTGGAACGCAATATTTTCACATCTCATCGTGCTACAAATAGCCGTAAAAGAAGGTAAGCAACTCAATACGATGTTGTTTTTTTGTTGTTGCTGTTTTGGTTTATTCTTTTTCTGATCAGTATACCGCAAGCTTAGTGTTACTTAGGTAGACTTTCAGCTGGTTTGGTTTATTGTTTTACAGCGACACGGTAAGATCATTTAGCGATGAGAAAAAATGTAGTAAGTAAAAGAAGATAAGTCTTGTTCACACCAAAATTGTTGAATTCGGCAGTCACGCGTCGCGCACTGTAAGCACTTGGCCACCGTGGATATATTTTGGTTTATGTTGGGTAGGAATGTAAATAGGAATGACTGATTATTTCCTCACTGAGAAAGATTTTGCTGGGTGTGAAGCGATATAAGATCCATTAAAGAACATAAATCAATTTTTATGTGTAAACAACATGCAATGAATATTATCAAGCAGAGATTTTATTAATACCGTGCACTTAGAAAGAGCAAATCAAATGTCTACTATAAGGATTGCATTTAAAATTAAGAAAATAAAGGATGTGAATATATCAATATATTACGCGGGTGATAAAATTCAGTACTCTGATAAAACAGTAAACGTTTGCAATTAAAGATTTAAAAAGAAATGTAATGCAAATTAGTTCATGATAAGAAAATTTGTTTATTTTTACCTTTGCAAGAATAAAATATATATAAGTAAAGATAAGGTATTGCAATACACGAAGATTAAAGAGAAACTTGAGAATTTGATTACGAGAAAAATTTGAAATAGATAGAAATGAAGGCCTCTGTATTCAAGAGAGCATACATACCGGATATCGTAAGCAATGCATAATGTGCATGAATGGATGGAAGACGGCATCTCCTCATGTATGCTTACAGTTATTTCTACGTGTCTATGCGCTGATGACAAAATAATCAGAGGATAAAATACTTCTGGAAGACATTATTTATTCAAATTAGATTAGTAGCATACAGCTAGGAAACTTTTACATAGTAAATTAGATACTGTGAGTGTTAAATTGGATAATACATAAACTCTTAAGCTACTGGGTTCCACAGTCCACATGGTAGGCTTGTAATACCTTAAAACCCAGTGTATCGTCCAGAAACAATTGCATTTAAAAACTGAAATATATTGTGAGTTTACATGCAATTTGTTTTCTTCGTGCAGAAATTCTATCATTATTTTTATTACGGCTGAATTAGATCGACAACTACATGGGAAGACATTTAGTTTACTGACAGTTTGCATTGTATGAAATGAGTGACTGCATTGACTGACCAGTTTCAAGGAAACAAATGAAAATGACGTACTTTTGTTCTTAACAAATGAAGCGTATTTTGAGAAATACATTGCATTGAATAATTCAAATGTAGGAGAATAGGGAAAAAACTGAAATCAAACTGTGTTGCTGATAGATAAAGAGAAACATGCCCTGCAAAAGTTTTAAGTACAAGTCGCTAAAAATAATGACTTTAATGGACTGTAATGATGTGTCGAGAAGTTAATGACTTCAATATACTGTAATGATGTGTCGATAAATTAATGACTTTGATAGACTTTAATGATGTGTCGATAAATTAATGACATCGATAGACTGTAAAGATGTGTCAGTATATTTAGCTTAATTAAGTTTAAACGTATTTTAGTGTAATATTTATGAAGCAATTAACGCTGGGCAATTACACGACTAATAAATAAGTCTGGTTTAGACTGAATTATACGATTAATCAATAAGTAATTTTTAGAACAATGCTTTTATTTTTTATCACATGGCGTAAAGGTAAGTACTTGACTGTCAAATATTAGATTTGCTATGGAACCTCACAGTTTAGTAGTAAACAGTTTTGCATATGTTTTGTTGGGACATAAGATATAAGAATTAATTAATTGCCCACCTCTATGTCCTAAATCGCAATAATTTCCTACACGATGAGTTACTTAAATCACTATACTCTCTACGTGGCAGTCCTCACATCTCCATGTCGTAAAATTCTACCACATGACCCAAACATCCAACCAGAATTTTTCAAACGCACAAATAGGTTTATTATGAATATTAATATTAAGGATCGTAAACACCTATGTATAGCTCTTCTGCAATCTACAGACTCTCACCAAAAACAAAAGACTATAACAGTTTTTGCATCTGTTTTGTTAGGATTAAACTTTACTAGCTGTAACAAAGTATTCAGACATTGTCAAATATTCCTCATATGTTGTAAACACTCATCCCGAAGCTCTCAAGGTGTGATCTAATCTATAATTAGTTAATCTATAATTAGATAATCTATAATTAGATCACACCTTGAGACCTTCAGAATAGATGTTTACAATACATGAGGAGTATTTTACAAAGTCTGAATACTTTGTTACAGCTTTTTGTTTCTTTAAACATATACATACATTTAATGACGATGGATAGGCAATATAACGTTTTTTTAAATTATCTTTAGCTGCACACGCATCACTCCAGACAAATGCAGATGTATAGATGTATGCGTGTGACATAAAATAGATAAATGACAGTGAAGTAAAATGTTAAAGAAGGAGACAATTCTGCTACTATGCAAATACCATATTGTAAAATCTGGGTGCTATTAGTATCAAGACTGACTTGGATAACATTTTTAGGATGCAGTTCTCTATCATATCCTACACTACACTTGTGAAATAGTTTTAAAGATGGTCACTAATCCATGGATTATGACGCGTTCTGGATGACCCGTATGTGCGATTAGTTGGCGTGAAGTTGCTCCGATGAAGAGGACAATTGCTGAAGGTACTCGGTGAATAGTGGAGGATATATCTGTTAGCACGGACATTACATTCTTCAGCTGTTTTAGTATATTGAAGAATCATTTTGAAGTTCATAAAAGGTTTGTTGAAGATGGTACCCGCATTTGTTGACGGCTGATCGTAACATATTCTGGTTGAAATATCCCAAATAGCTTCTAGCCAAATATGAAAAGAACGACAATAAACGTCCGATTGTGATTGACACAGGTGATTAAACATGGGTTTACCTTTTGAACCCGATTTAAAAGGATTAATAAAGTTTTGGATCGGAGTGAAAGAACAGAGACCACAAATGTCAAAACGTATTCGGGTTGTAAAGAGAATTTTGTGTGGATTATTTTACCTGTAAAGAAAGAGCTATCACAACAGCAATATTTAGGATTAAAGAAACTTAGTCCCGATCTCAGGTCCGAGTGTCTCACTAATGCCAGTTCCTACAGTCCATAACTTAACGAGAGGTTTTATTTCCCAGAGCAATCTATAAGTATTTATTTGATCACACAATTAATTCAGCATATAATTCAAATGTAGATGATGTAGAAACACTGTTAAAATATCAAACTGTGCCGGGATAAGATGCTTTGTAATTGAATGAGCTGGACTATTTTGAAGGGAGAAAAAGTGTTAATATTTTCCTAAAGCGGGGTGGCGGTGCAGGTGTTTCCATATACGATGAATAAAAAAATCAACACATCAGTTTATTCTAATTTATGGATTGTCCATAGTATTTAAAATAAAAATGCACTCGGCTGCATGAACCAAATTCAAATTTCTTGGTTTTGCCTTGTTTGAGGATCAAATGAATAAGATATACTATCTCTAGGAGGATAACAAAAATCATTAATTTAGTTCTGTTAAAGTTGTTGTAGTTTGGGGTGCTTAATGCTATTTCTCAGCATGAGACAAGCTATACATTGCGGCCAGTATAACTGGTGGAGGTAAACCTGGGTAAATCCTAGCAAGAACCACCGACCCACGGGAAGCTATTCGCAAGCTTTCAGATTCTATAAAAGTACACAGAGACTTAAGGTTCAAACTTAAAAGGAGAACCAGAGGAAAGCAAGTTGAATACATACATTTTTGTTACAGAGAAATCACTATAGACATAATGAAAACGGATGATACGGATGATGTAACTAATCATTTATTCGACATTTGCATGACAAACTTGGACAGGAAATAATGAAAATACTAGGTGGTCGACAGGATTCAATATTTCACATTGTACAGATATAATACGACCCTTTTAGAAAGTTCCTTAATTGGGGTTAAAAGCATAAATAGACGGCATTGGAGCTGAAAATAAAGACAGCATGTTTTTATACAGTAGAATGTACATTAAATAAACTATGTGATCATGTAGACAGATCAAGCCAATGCAGTGGAGATAGATACAGCAATTGGTTTAACATTTGTCCAGTGCTAATAGAAGACATATGGAAATTTAAAATTATTATCATGTATATGAATATCGGAAAGGAGAAACATTAAAATATCGTGGAATTTGGTGCACAAAGCTGCATTGCATTATATTCTGATGCAAATATAGTATGGGTCGTGCTGCCATGTACAACATTACCCATAGTGTACGTTTTATTTCATGAAGACAATTGTGATATGCTTCGGCGGTTTCGTTTGCTCACTTGGTATTGTCCGTACCTACCTGTATCAGCATCTTCAATCTGTATGCATACATTGCATATTGCCTTGTCAGTAAGCTGTCTTTTGCACTAAAGTAATCTGTCAGCTGTAGAGATATGTATTAGTGGTATACATTCTTCGTTTTTTTCATTCATCTTCTATGATCTATAAAGTCGTTGGAAGCTTGTTACGTTAGCTGGTTTTGAGTTCATCTTAAATTTCCACCAAGTTAGGCAAAGTGTCACATAACATCATGATAACAGATTTAATATTGTTTCATGTTATAGCCGTATTTTTGTCCGAATTGAAAAGTGATGTCAAATTATGTAGGTTGTGCATAGGAAAAAATGAGAAGTGTTCTATCTTTTAATAATCTCTTGAGATTATTGTTTTTGTAATTTATGTATAGTCGTTCTTAATGAAGAACAGTTGTAATGTTTATGCAGCTAGTGTTTTTCTGTAAAAGGATAAACGACATGAATAGTAGATTTGTACAAAAGCTCGTATAGAGTTCAGGTGTGTGTATTCCGAGCTGAATTGCAGACATATATTTTGGAACAAGTGATGTGAGCTGTAGGAAGTCATAGTTGGCCAGGTTCAATATCTGGGCGTGTCAACGGATCATTCTCCTACCTGTGTCAACGCGAATGTGATGTGATGGGGAAATCATCTTCAGACAAGAAGAGATATCATAACATTCGTCGTCTATTACAGTGAAATAGGCCGACTTCACGTCCGCTATTGAGCGATGAATTGTATAATTTCCTGTTAACTGAACGAAGTAGTATAACAATTTTATTTGTGTTAGATACACGACGTCGTATCATATGTTCAAATTCCGTTATTTAAAGGTGTAGTTTCGTATGTTAATGTTTGTGAAAAATACAGTTACATACATTCATGTCATTAGCAGAAGTGTGTAATAATAATATAGCAAATAATAATATATCAAAATTGCTTTAAAACCAACAAAAACAAGACATCAAACGACAAGAAGAAACCATGCTATACAATCAATATATGCGGAGATAGCTTTATTATTGCTGTCAATAAATTTTTGTTCGGGGTTTAATCCTGCCAGGAGTGTATGCGATACACTAATTTATTTAATCCTGCCTGGAGTATATCCGATACAATGATTTTTTTTAATCCTACCTGAAGTGTATGCGATACACTAATTTATTTTATCCTGCCTGGAGTATATGCGATACAATGATTTTTTTTTAAAAATCCTGCCTGAAGTGTATGCGACACAATTATTAATTTATTCCTGTTCGAAGGGTATGCGAATCCATGATTTGTTTAATCTTGTTCGAAGGGTATGCGATACAATGATTTATTTAATACTGTTCAAAGTATATGTGATACAATGATTTACTGAATCCTGTTCGAATGGTATGCGATACCATAATTTGATTAACCCTCTACCATGATTTACTTAATCCGGCTCGGTGTTTACGTGATACCATGATTTGTTTAATGCTGCACGAAGTGTACTCGATACCATGATTTGTTTAGTTCTTCTCGCAGTTTATGATATACCGTAATTTGTTTAATCCCGAGTATTGAGTCTCTTAATCTTGTTCTCTCAATTATTCTTTAAAACAGTCAAGTGCTTTTGACCTGCTTCACTGCACCGACTCTTTTCTACTAGTATTCCTTTTATATTTTAGTTGTATCTAATTCGTTCTCATCTTATCCATCTGAGACGATACATGACATGAACATGTAATATACCTTATGTAAATGCTAGGCCTTTAGTTTTCCAACAATCGTAACTGTTGGCCGTAGCTATTGTGTTGTATTTATATTAAACAAATTCTTATATTGCTTCCAGCTTTCATTTTACATCCTGTCTAAAAAGGTGCTTCGTTTATCAAACCAATTACCAAAAGAGTGTTCTAGTCTGGGTAATATGTATATGTACTCGGTTAGTCTATTTTTTAACATCTAATGATTAAGCAGTCAACAAATTGTCCACCACTGATTCAATGTAAAATTAAATATTAAATTGATCTAAAACATTTACAAGCTCATTACCAAAATTGATATAAATTGTGTATCTACCTGATTCCTTTGCATCAGTTCTTCAGATTTCAGTCTTAGCGTGTAATTATTTTTCATAGATTCAATGAATGTAAAATAGTTTGCTGTTTGGATTTTTTCAGTCAGATATGTAATACATAAATCAGAAGATATTTTCATATAGCTAGCTGTGTTTTCATTCACCTTCATTATAGCTTTATGTCCTCACTTTATTTCGTTATCTTGTTAAATCATTATGTGTCTTCATTTCTGGCAGTGTATTTATGTAAGCTGTTATCTTGTTCAATCAGTATGTGTCTTCAACTCTGGCAGTGTATTTATGTAAGCTGTTATCTTGTTCAATCAGTATGTGTCTTCAGCTCTGGTAGTGTATTTATGTAAGCTGTTATCTTGTTCAGTCAGTATGTGTCTTCAATTCTGGCAGTGTATTTACGTAAGCTGTTATCTTGTTCAATCAGTATGTGTCTTCAACTCTGGCAGTGTATTTATGTAAGCTGTTATCAGCTTAGCATTGTATGTGCTAAAATCCTTCACCATGTTCCTAGCCCCTTTGTTACGTATATGTAATTAAATTGTTTGTGTGTTAGTTTTAAAATTCTTTTTATTTTATTTTTGTTTCATTACATTTTATTGTAATGATTATTTCCATGGGATTCAAAATTCTTTTTCAGTAATTCGACATTTCCTTTTAGTAAATGTTGTTTATATAAGACGTAAAACGTGTTACATGAGAATTATTTTTAGTTAACCTAGTTCGTCTTGGGTTGGGAAGTTCGTAAACAGGAAGTTAAAATGATTGGTCAATATCAAGGCCATACTTTGCTTGTGTGATCACCATGTGTAAAGAACGTTTTCTTATTATTGGTTCTTAATTGGGGCTACACGGGCGTACGTGATAAATGTCTTGTAGTAAGAGATCACATGACCCATCTCGTGAGACTGAAATGATGTTTTTGGGATTTAAATACGCATTCTTAATATTTTTCTGAGAGAGTCGTTTTAACATCTTGAAGGAACAAGGTGTTTTTTTTATTTGTTGCCAGATTGTTTTTCATTTGTTTTTCGGATTTAATAATTCCTTTTCTAGGAAATTCAAAAAAGTGGACTTTCTATAAAAAAAATTCTGAAAGATATTCATGGAAATTTATTCTGGAATTATTCGGAAACAAAAACTGTGATTCAATTGAGGAATTGTTTATATTCGTACATGGACCACATGAGACGTCATTGCCTTCCATATTTGTATGTCGTCGAGATTTGAACCTGGATTCTAATAGAACTATTTAGTGATAGGACTTGTATTTGTCATTCTTAGGATTAAATTTTGGATTATATTCACAAACCGTTAAGTCCTATTTTCCAATTTTTACATTGTTTTCTAGGGAAATAAATTATTTTGTTAAAATATACAAAGCTTGTTGGCTTTAACTCTTTTCTTTGTTACTGAGTAAGAGCCCTTGTCACGTAACAAAGAAAATTGGGTCGCTCGTCCTTAGGATATATGAATTTTGGTTAAATATTTCAGAAAATTGTTTTTTGAAATTTAAATTTCCCTAGCCTCTAAATCCCAAGTACTATTTTACATTTTGTGTGAAATCTTTAGTGAAAACAACAGTTTTCATTCACAATGTCATCAAATGTGGAAATATTTCTTTCTAATCCAACTCAGGAGCAGTTGGATAGTCTGAGAAAAGATGAGTTGCTTGAACTTGCCAGAAAGAACAATCTTTCTGAAGCAAAATCTTCCTTAACGAAACAAGAAATTAAAAATATTTTGATCCAATATTTAGTGGGGAAAAATATTTTTGATAAAAGTGTTTTGGCATCAGTCAGTAAGTCTATGACAGACACTGACATTAAAGTAATGAAATTACAATTTGAGAAAGAGGAGAGAGAGAGAGAGACGGGAGAGGGAGAAAGATAAACAATTACAATTAGAAGAGAACGAGAGTGAGAGAGAGAGAGAGAGAGAGAGAGAGAGAGAGAGAGAGAGAGAGAGAGAGAGAGAGAGAGAGAGAGATGCAATTACAAAGAGAGAAGGATGAAAGGGAATTTCAACTTGGAATGAAAGAATCTGAGCTGGCAAGTGGCAAGCACGATTCCACTTCACATACAGATTCAAGTTTTGTAATTACAAAAAATATCAGGTTAGTTCCCCCTTTTGTTGAAAAGGAAGTAGACAAATATTGTATCTATTTTGAAAAAGTTGCTGAAAATTTGAAATGGCCAAGGGAGCATTGGACTCAATTATTGCAATGTGTACTTTTCGGCAAAGCCCGAAATATCTATGCATCCCTGTCAGTACAACAGAGTTTTGATTATGATTTAGTTAAGGAGTGCATTTTAAAGGGTTATGCGTTAGTCCCTGAGGCTTATCGGCAAAAATTCAGAAACTATAAGAAAGAATCTGTACAAACTCATGTTGAATTTGCAAAAGAAAAAGAGCAGTTTTTTGAGAGATGGTGCTTAGCCAAGAAAGTTGAACATGATTGTGAAAGTCTCAGACAACGTGTATTACTTGAAGAGTTCAAAAACTGTATCCATTATGACATTAAAACTCATCTTGAAGAGCATAAGATCGAAACCTTGGAAAATGCTGCTCTTGCTGCCGATGAGTATTCTTTAACGCATAAAGTTCCTGTTGTAAGCAAAACGTTCACCCAGCAGTCCACTGGTAGAAAGGTATTTCAGCCTAATACGACTCCTCCTAAAATTCAATCTAGCACAACTTCTAAAAATCAAGCTTCTGATAAACTTGATTCAAAATTCTTGTCTCTGCCTACGTGTATCTATTGCAAGAAAAAAGGACACGTCATTTCTGATTGCTTCAAGCTGAAAAATAGGCATCAAAATTAAGATAGACCTATCCCAAATGCTCTTATTTCTAAGAGGTCAAGGTCACGGTCATGTATTGAAAGCAATACATTTGTTGGGTCTAATAAACCCCAGTCTGATTTTATTATGGACAATTATGAACCATTCATGTCGAAAGGTTCTATATCACTCTTGGGTGATTTGGCCAATCCTATCCCTATTAAAATTTTAAGGGATACAGGAGCTTCTCAGAGTCTTTTAATGTCAGGTATTTTGCCTTCTTCTGAGAAGTCATGTTCTAATGAGAGTGTTCTCACTCAGGGAGTAGAGTGCGGCTTTGTTAATGTTCCTCTCCATTGTGTAAATTTGTTATCCGAATAATTCCAGAACAAATTTCCATGAATATCTTTCAGAATTTTTTTTATAAAAATGTCCACTTGTTGAATTTCCTAGAAAAGGAATTATTAAATCCGAAAAACAAATGAAAAACAAACAATCTGGCAACAAATAAAAAAAAACACCTTGTTCCTTCAAGATGTTAAAACGACTCTCCCAGAAAAATATTAAGAATGCGTATTTAAACCCCAAAAACATCATTTCAGTCTCAATTAAAAAAACAAAAACTGTGATTCAATTGAGGAATTGTTGATATTCGTACATGGACCACATGAGACGTCATTGCCTTCCATATTTGTATGTCGTCGAGATTCGAACCTGGATTCTAATAGAACTATTTAGTGATAGGACTTGTATTTGTCATTCTTAGGATTAAATTTTGGATTATATTCACAAACCGTTAAGTCCTATTTTCCAATTTTTACATTGTTTTCTAGGGAAATAAATTATTTTGTTAAAATATACAAAGCTTGTTGGCTTTAACTCTTTTCTTTGTTACTGAGTAAGAGCCCTTGGCACGTAACGCCTTTATTGTTCTATTCCATCTCATTATTCAATTCTCTTTGAAGATGTTTCAGTTTAGACTGCAAAGTCCATTAGATTTCCATAGATTGTATTAAAGTTATGCATGTCACTTTCTAAAGTGTCTACTTAATTGATTATCTTCTCTTCAATTGACCGTACACAATTATAGATAACAGTTATAGCATATGCCGTTCGTACCCTTCTTAGTTATAAGAGCCCTTGCGAGGACTCCTCTGGTAGAATTCCGGGCCTTTCCTTAACCGTTTGCCAGTGGTCAAGAATGGCAACAGATAATGTACCTAATCACTGTATGAACAGTTCCCATGCATATAGAAAGGTGTAACAATCACCTGATTCATATCAGAGCCAATGGCGAGGGCTCCTTCCGGTAAAACTCCTGCCATTTCGGTTACTGTTTATAGGTCATGGCAGCAGTAGGTTACGTAGTTAATCATTGAGAAATTGATGTGCATTCAAGAAAGGCTTCTGTGTCTCGGTTTGTACTTCTTGCTACTGTGTGAAATAAAACCCAGTTTATTGATTCTCAGCTTGTCTCCTCCATGACTTAATATTGCTATCCTCCAGTATATTTCAGTTTTGCGCATCTACACATTTTTGTAGAAATACTATATTATCTGCATCAAATAGTTCAAGCGGATCTGACGTATTGGTATTACGGTCATCATTGAGTCACAAGTAATTATTTAACCTAGAGCTACATCTTCTTCATACGTGTTTGTTTCAATGTTAAAGAAAAATAATTAGGACCTCTAAGATTTATTTCTACCATGCACTATAAATAAAACCTGTATCGTCGAAGGAGGCGTCTTTCAGAGAGAGAGAGAGAGAGAGAGAGAGAGAGAGAGAGAAAACACATCCAGTACACCCCATCACATATATTTACTTTATACTGAAAACATATTCCTGAATTACAGTAAAATTCTATAACTATGTTAATTTTATCTTTGATGCCATTCTTTGATGAGTTGGATCAATTTAAGAAAAACTTAATCGATGAAGCAAACACTCTTTCCATTTACCAAGAAACTATATTCATTCTGCGAATGAAGAGAAACGTGCAATTAACATACAGACTTTTGAAAATTGTTTCTCGGTTGTTGACTTTAACCTATCGAACCGTTAAATTCTGGCAAGTCTCATTCTGTTGAATAATAATTCACTAGTTTAGTACTTGTGAGCGCTGGATCACATTTCGTAATTAAAACATAAAATAAAATAAAATAAAATCTTCCATTCCACTGGGAAATTCCACGATATTTATAAGAAAATGAAAACATCGCGAATGACTTTATCTAACAATCTTCACTCTTGCTGTTCCAATCGCCAAACTATTCTACATCTCTGGATCACTCTTTTCTGGATAAAATAAAATACTTGCGAGTCATTGAAATGATCATGTTTTGATAAAACAAAATACCTAGAAATACTGGGCTACGTTCGATAAACTTGACTGTGCGCTGAAGAGCGCAAATTATTTTGAACATATTTGTACCATATACAGAACGTCACAAGCTAAAATCTCATAAACGCATCAACATTTAAAGAGATAACAGAAAGTATTTATGCATTCAACATAAAAACAACAATCCGGAAATGAAGAGATTATTTACATTTGTTTACAGGTTTGGATGGGATAGTGGTATGGTAAAATCAAGTCATGTAACATATTAAGAGAATAAAGGTGTTGATTTGTCGATTTCAAACATAAAAAGATAGATATGAAGGCTCTAGAAAAGATATAGATATACAGAGATCATTCAGCGATGATGACATACATTATGCATCACAATACCAAAAGACAATACGCACGACGGTTAAAACAGTACAGCAGGAAGAAGAAACATATTACATATTCGATGAGAATAAAAATTTAGACTGCTATACGGACGATACTTCAGTAAAACTCCAAGTTCTCGTGAATTTTGCAATGTCGAATTATAGCGATCCTACAAAAGTAAAGACAAGATTTATTGGAGCGATATGACGAATCTTTTTGAACTTCATCTCCATACAATCTATATCTGATTCAAATGGACCGTATGTACCAAGCATTTAGATTGGTTCAAATCACGTTATAAGACGTTGTAAGTTCAGGGACACCAGAGTGGAACTACTGATGTATTCATGCGGTTCGATAATATTTTCTTAAATATCGATATGCTATTTGTCTTGATTCTTGTAGATTCGTTATCATTGTGTAACTATTTGTAATTATAAGAACTGAACTTCATATTATACAGGATTCATGAAGTCTTGAAGTCTGACAATCGATTACACTCTATTACAAAGTATGCACATGCTGCCTTTGCCGTTCATACAGTGTGTAATCAGTCTTCTGTAAAAAATGCTGTTTAACTCGTATATAGTCATGTGATATATCTATCACAGCAGTTTAGTCATATGATCTATTATTGCACACTGTAATCATGTGATAGATAAAACGGTAGTCATGTGATACATAAAGCACAGTAGTATAGTCACGTTATATATTACACACTATAGTTATGTGATACATCAGAAAGTAGTCATGTGATATATTAAACACAGTAGTGTAGCCATATGATATATTATTATACACTGGGGTATAGGGGGAGCTGGATAGAGGTAGTACCTTTGTTGCCTGGCAGCTGCACTCTCTGAGTGGACGGACGCACTGGCCCTCATCCATCTCCCAAATCTCTCACGCCTGCTTCCAACAAGGAATCATTGCCGGCATACCCCGGTACAACGCTTCAACTGGCGGACCAAACGACGTTGAGGGGGTGATGTTAATACTGCATCACTAGGCGTATGAACTTCTACAGTGAAGTCACCGGCTATGGCGGAAGGTCTCTACAGATCAACAACCAAGTGTTCGGGACCAGGGCGCACTATATGCATTAGTGGACTGTGGCTGTGGCTGTGGCCGACCAGCTATGGTTCGAAATAGTAGGGAAGGCAGATCTCTTCAGCCATGTTGGCCATTTGCCTAGGAGAGGGAAACTCCGATATAAAACCTACGGCCTGTGGACCTCGCTGTTACCGTCCTGGCTTGCTGGGCCATGGCAGATGAACCCCAGGTTTAAAGGGTGGGACCAGTTTGCGCAGACTGCACTCCACCTAAAAGCTCCATTGCACAGGCATGAAGGAACTGTCTACTGTCTACTGGTTACGTCTACCCCTACATCTTCACGACTCTATCAAGCCTGCAGCGATGGGAAAGGGGCGAAAACGGCAGGTGAAAGATGTCACTGGAAGCCACAGTCCCAATCCTACATGCCCGTCTGATGTTGATCCGGAGACGACACCATCACCAGGTAGCAGCCTGAGTGACCAAGCAGCCTTTTCTAGGGACAGCATTGCTTGCTCCGCATGGAGAGGGGTCTCGAAAAGGTAGCCTAACCAAATCCCGTCTCCTTACCCCCCCCCCTCCCCCAGTTGGTCTGCCGCAGCCAAGAGGCATCTTCCAACGCGGTCGAAACATAACAGAAAAACAAGGCATGCCCCACCTGCCACACATCGTGGGAAAAGAGTAAAACTGGCTTGTTGGAACATCAGAACAATACTAGACTCAACCAATAGGAACAGACCAGAACAATGCTCTGCCTTAATCGCACACGAACTCTCTCGCCTTGGTGTTGAGATTTCTGCACTTAGCGAAGTCCGCCTTTCAGAGGAAGGAAGTCTGAGAGAACTCGACGCTGGATACATCCTGTACTGGTCAGGAAAACCAAAGACTGAGAAACGACTTTCTTGAGTCGGTTTCATGGTCAAGGACTCAATCGCCACCATGTTAACAAACCTTCCCACAGGTCACACCGACCGCATCATGTCCATGCGTCTCTCGTTAGGGAACCAATAAGACGCCACACTCTTCAGTGTATATGCTCCAACATTCCAGGCAGATCCTTCTGAAAAGGATAAATTCTACGCTGACTTGCGTAGACTTCTCAAGAGCGTCCCAAAGCCTGGAAAGCCATTCTTGGGAACCATGGCATGGGTGGCTGCAACGACAATGGGCGCCTGCTTCTTGAATTTTGCGCAGAACTACAGATCACCATCACAAACACCGTACTGCAGCAGAAAGATAGCCTGATGCATCCTAGATCAAAACACTGACACCTAATCGATTGTATCATAGTACGCCAAAGGAACTTAAAAGATGTCCTTCATACCAGAGTGATGTCCAGTGCAGAGTGCCACACAGATCATCGTCTTGTCCGATGCAAGCTCGACTTCCACTTCAAGCCCAGGCCCAGACAACAAGGAGGCACCCCGAGAAGGAAGCTTCAGGTCAAAAACCTGTTGTCTGCAGAAGTCAAGGCAGGTTTTGAAGAGAGCCTGCAGTCTAGACTTGAAGAACCAATTTTCCGCCAGATTTACCTCCGGAAGAGATGTGGAACCACATCAAGGCTGACATTCTGCAAACCACAGAAGAAATCCTTGGATTCACCACTAAGAAAAACAAAGATGAAAACAACCAAGAAATCCAAGAACTGCTTGCCAAAAAGAGATCAGCACACCAAGCCCACCTCGCTCAACCATCCTGTCCACAGAAGAAAGCAGCCTTCAGCCTCGTCTGCAGCTCCCTACAGCACAGGCTCCAAGACATACAAAATGAATTGTGGACAAAGCTTGCAGAAAGAATCCAGCTGTACGCTGACATCGGTGACTACAAGGGGTTCTATAAAGTGTTGAAATTAGTGTATGGTCCTTCCTTCCAAATACAGAGCCCTCTACGGAGTGCAGATGGCAAAGAGCTACTCACTGACAGGGAATCTATCCTGAACCGCTGGTCAGAGCACTTCCACACCCTCTTCAGCACTAACCGCACAGTCCAGGAGGCAGCTATCGACCGCATCCCACAACAGCCATTAAAGATGGAACTCGATGAGGCACTGCATGAGACTGTAAAAACCATAGAGCAGCTGAAGACTGGAAATGCCTCAGGAAAAGATGGTGTCCCACCAGAGATATGGAAGAGAAGAGGCCCAGCATTGCACACCAAACTCCACGAGTTCTTCCGTTGTTGCTGGGAGCGAGGGAAACTTCCACAAGACCTTGAGATGCAGTCATCATCACCTTGTACAAAAAAAGGGGGAAAAGTCTGACTACTCAAACTACCGTGGGATAACTCTGCTCTCCATTGCAGGCAAAATCCTTGCTAGAGTGTTGCTGAACAGACTGGTGCCCACCATTGCAGAAGAACATGCTCCAGAGAGTCAATGCGGCTTTAAAGCCAATAGGGGCACAAATGACATGGTGTTCGTCCTAAGACAGATCCAGGAGAAATGCCGAGAACAAAACAAAAGACTGTACGTCACATTTGTGGACTTGACGAAGGCATTTGACACTGTGAGCAGAACTGGACCGTGGAAAACCCTTGAAAAGCTCGGCTGTCCTCCAAAGTTCCTTACCATCGTCATCCAACTACATGAAAACCAGCTTGGTCAGATTAGAAACAATAACGACCTGTCACAGACCTTCCCCATCACAAACGGTGTGAAACAGGGCTGCGTTTTAGCCCCCACATTGTTCTCAATCTTCTTCAGCATGATGCTCCAAAAAGCAATAGAATACCTTGATGACGAAGATGACATCTATATTCGCTTTCGTACTGATGGCAACCTCTTCAACTTAAGGCGACTTCAGGCCCACACAAAGACCTTGGAAAAACTGATCAGAGAACTTCTCTTTGCAGATGACGACGCCCTTGTTGCCCACACGGAAGCCGCCTTACATCTTGAGGTCAGCCTAAAGAAAACTGAGGTACTTCACCAGTCAGCACCAAAGGAAGAGTACCGGCTGCCAAGCATCTTCATTGACCAGACAAAGCTAGAAGTAGTCCACCAGTTCACCTACCTGAGCTGTGTGATCTCCTCTGATGCCAAGATCGACAACGAAATAGACAACAGACTGGCCAAGGCAAACAGTGCCTTCGGCAGACTCTATAAACGAGTGTGGTACAACGCCACTCTCAAGAGAGACACAAAGATCAACGTCTACAGAGCTGTCGTACTGACCACCCTCCTATATGGCGCCGAATCCTGGGTCACCTACAGCCGCCACCTCCGTCTCCTTGAATACTTCCGTCAGAGCTGCCTCCGCACCAATCTCAAAATCCACTGGAGTGACTCCGTCACCAATTCTGAAGTCCTCAAAAAAGCAGGGATCACCAGCGTTGAGGCCACGCTCATGAAGATACAGCTACGCTGGGCAGGGCACGTCTCAAGGATGGAGGATCATCGCCTGCCAAAGATCGCACTGTATGGTGAGCTGTCCACTGGCCACCGTGATAGAGGGGCACCTCGAAAGAGATATAAAGACTCCTTGAAAAAGAACCTCACCACCTGTTGCATCGACCACCGCCAATGGGCATCACATGCTGTTGACCTTGAAAGCTGGCGACGTACAGTTCACCGGGCCACTGCCACTTTTGGACAAAGCAGACGGGCCATCTTGGAGGAAAAAAGATGGCGAAGAAAGAACCGGAAACCATTATCAGCACCCACCACAACCCAGACCTTCCCCTGCAGCCTCTGTGGACGGACGTGCTTGTCACGTATTGGGCTCGTCAGCCACCAGCGAGCCTCAATAGACGTGCATATCCCTCTTCCTAAATTTTCGCAAGGGAAGTCAAGCCAAGAATACACTGAAGTCATGTGATACATATGATGCGATATACAGACTGGTTCCTATTCGTACATTTGACCCAACTGCTGCCCACTTACACAAGCTGAGTAATTTTGATCTTGGTCTGCGTACATAGAATGACATATATACGTGTAATGAGCATAGTTGGGCATGTCAAATATTGATAATAATTTACCTCTGTCTTTACAGAAAGCATATCGTTGACAGATGATGCAACTTTGTCAATTAAGATGCTACTCCTTTAAAGCAATTGGTCCAGTATGAGCGTTTATGTACTAAATTTAAGCTTAGTTTGAATGATTCATAATTTTAATATGGGCAATCTTAATTTAGTTTATATTGAGACTGTTTGAACAAACGTCTTTCAAAATTAACAATGCCTACATATTGTACTCGTTCTCTTGACTTCATATTCTGTTTGGCACAGCTGAATAAAGACGTAATGTAATACTTGCTGGTCAGGTACATTGTACATTCTAGTCGGATGAGGAGGCTGGTATAGGGATTCGGCCTATTGTGTCTCGTGAGTAATAATAGAAAATTAATGCATCTATATTCCGGCCGGGTTTTTCTTCTGTTTTATAAAGAATAAATGCTCCCTGTTCAGGTTAATAAACCCTTCTTCATCTTCAACATCCCTTATAAGTTCTAGAATAATTTCCGGTTTCTTATTTATTTATTTATTTATTTTGTTGCAACGTCCATGCAGGCAATTGACAACCATCTCCTAAACTGGTTAGAATTTAAAATAAATAAGACAATTCTAAAGCTTTCTCCCACGCTCCTACAAGCCATAAATCAACCGACTTTTAAGATCTCTCATGTA
>JAECUM010004127.1:0-81147 GCA_016617855.1 Megalonaias nervosa | reverse complement strand
TCCCTTTTAATATTATTTGCCACCGAAGGTTGCTATTGCTAAACTTTAAATATGAATTTAATTGGGGGTTTGAAGGTAATGCAAGTGTCATTAGTGTTCGTCACTACATTCACTAGAGACTGGATGGATCTGCTATTCAAACTTCTCTGCTGGATTCTCTGAGCGAATCCTGTTCTGGACCGAGTTGTTCTGGACGCCCATAACGTTAACGTTGTCAAAACTGAATCGATTGCAGTCTGGTCACGAGATATGTTCGTCTTATAGAAAAATGAATAAACATTGCATTTAGGACTCACCATTTCATTTGGTGAATCGGGGATATATGTTCATATTTAATGGGGGCTTTACGGGTAATACAAAAGTAATAAACGCCTCTGTCCAATACGAGGGGTAACACTTTATCAACACAAATCATCTAAGCAAACACAAGCGTGCGCTTATTATTGTCTTTCAGTAAATTTATTTCATGGCTAAAATTATCCTGATAAGCATTGATCAGTTAATAGCTAGCATTTTAACAAGATTAAGATAACGAATAATAATAAAGAGAATTAATCTGAATGCTCAATTCAGCGCGTCCAAAATATTACAGGTGGTGTTCATATTATGACAGACATGGTACATACAGAAATGACGTACGTCGATATGTTTGCCGGATGTGCAAAGAATTAAATGCCCCCCTCCCATTTGTGCTGGCGTGCTTCACAAAGTAAAACCCCGTCAACCAAGAGTGTTTAAATTTATTTTTGCTGGGCTTTGCTTCCTAAATCGCCTTAAAAAAATGAATCACACTTGAACAACTGAAATAATCATGTTTTCAGTTTTACATATGGAGTAAAGTCGGACTTGAAAGAAACGTTGCCGCTGTTCACAAACTTATCAGTAATCTATAATACAGATGGCTTAAACATTTTCATTCAAGGCAAATATGTAATAACTTTTGTTCTCGTACACACATCTAGAATCTTTTTGATTTACCTGTACTGGGTTGTTCCACTTCATGATATTTACCTATGCAAATGAACAGAATGGGTTCCATCTTCGCTAGCCAAGGTTTTGATGTGGTAACCCTGTCTAAATAGGGTTATCATATTAGAATCTAGGCTAGCTAAGATGAATGGGCTCACCCACTACAGTCTTCAAAAAAAAAACCACACTAGTTAATGCCAGCCAATTAAGTAACATGAAATGGTGGTTTATGTCTGCCCTTTTTTCCTTTTAATTACCTCTTTTTTAAACTGCACTAACGATAGTTTTACATCAGCTCCAATAATAACTGTTTGCCATTTATACGTGCTACATGTAACGGGCACATACGGAAGTGGGTTTTTGTTCTATTTTCGAACATTACTGAAGCTCATGTTTTTCGAAACACGTCTGTGCGAGAGGTTTGGGGAATACAAATCGTGGTTTTAGCATGACACGCCGTGTTATTGCGGTTCAACATCTTGAAAATAAATTTCCACCTTTCATTAGCTCGATCGAAGATTTGTTTTCAGGCAGATTGTATTGTTTTCGACAAGCCCAATGGACAACTTACTTGGAATATAATAGATGCCCG
Source organism: Megalonaias nervosa (assembly GCA_016617855.1). Taxonomy (NCBI): domain Eukaryota; kingdom Metazoa; phylum Mollusca; class Bivalvia; order Unionida; family Unionidae; genus Megalonaias; species Megalonaias nervosa. Next base: position 79,586 of record JAECUM010004127.1, on the reverse strand, counting down.
ACCTGAAATTAGATGGGCGTCGGGTTATCGGTTTTATTTTAAATGAGCTTTCAAAATGGCTCAAACCGATTTGTGGAGGTTTATTCTAAATGAACTTTCAAAATGGCACAACCCGATTTGTGGAGGTTTATTCTAACTGAGCTTTCAAAGTGGCTCAAACCGATCTGTGGGGGTTTATTCTAAATAAATTTTCAAAGTAGTTCAAACCGATCTGTTGGTGTTTATCCTAACCGAGCTATCAAAATGGCTCAAGTACATCTGCTGCAATACTGAGTTAATGCCTAGATACTGGAAGAATATGAGCGTATTGACGACTGATACTGATTAATTGTGCATCAGTGATGCCAGTAACTACAAAAACGATCACAGCTGCGGTATACCTCAGATAAGTAAAAATATACTTGGACTGTGTAAAGATGACCTATCTTAAATTCCAGTTAGAGACTTTGTAGGTTTAAGTTTAAGACTATTCATTTAGAGCTGATAAGGAAAACAATTAGGCCCGAAGGAGAAACTTTTTAAAATGCATGTGATACAAAAACTTAATCTGAGATATAAACACAATGCTTATTCAATCATGAGGACAATTACCAAGAAATGTACTTATAGAGATCGTACAGTCGTGACATGTTCGATAGAAATGTGCTCATTGAGATCGCACAATTATGACATGTTCAATAAAATTGTGCTCATTGGGATCGTACAGTCTTGACAAGTTCAATAGAAACATGTTCGTTGAGATCGTAAATTCGTGACACGTTAAATATTACAAATAATAAAAATGTTGCATTGTCGTGTCATGATAATAAGCAATTTCTCGTTAACTGCGTTAATACTTATTAATAAAATGTGGTAATGATGTCATACAATCCACAGATGATACTATTCAATCAAGCTATTATGTTACACATTCTCACTGTAATGCAATACAATCCCACCGATTTAGTTTTGAAGTAATTGTGTAGTTGATGATGATGATGTTAAATTATACTGGTGTTCGTACAGTTGTACATGTACAACTGGTGTTGTGTAGTAGCCTATACGATAGGTGATTTCTGGATGGATGCATTCTGCTAAGATCTGTATACAGAGATTAACGAAGAGTTTTGAAAATTGATTAAGTTCGGACTTCCTACCTCACGCACATTTAAGACAAAACAAGAAATAGTGTAGTGAAATAACCATAGCAATATTACAAATGCAAGTAGTGCACGCAGAATTGCTGCAAGGGCGAGTACCGTGTCATCATTTTTTCAAGCACCGTGTTCATAATTTCGAGTTATTTCCCTTATATGTACAACATTATTGTAAAACGTATTTTCATTGGTTGTTTAGGAACTACAATCCAATCATGTTTCTTCTTAGACAGACAACAGTAGGAAGAAACAGTTGACAAAAGCAAGATGTAGCATATCAAAAGAATTGGAAGTTTACGTTGACATGTAGGAAAAAAGGTACAGATTTTGTTTTTAATATTATTCCTTGAATCTATGAGTATGTTAAATATTCAATTTTGTTTGAATTTAGAAACACTCCGTTTGTAGGATTATGATTTCGATAAGTCTCCAGGGTAGTGACTGATGGGTGGGTGTGCATTTCGGAGTATGTTTCACTTCAGTCTTGTTTTACATAGCAGAATTCTTTTTTTAGGCATGTGTACGTTTATAAACGAAAATACAGTAGATAGTGTCCTACTTTGCGCCGTTTATAGCTGAATGTAAATAGGCAGTTATTTGCATAAATATTTATGTAGCCTTCTATGAATAGATTATGCACCATCGTCATCATTCACTTTCGCTACACTTAATTTAGTTACACACACACACACACACACACACACACACACACACACACACATATATATATATATATATATATATATATTCTGGAGACATTATCATTGATGTATTTAGGAGTAGCTTCATCATTTTTAAATATACTTCATTTTGATATCTTCATTTCAGATACAAGTTCTTTAAGTAAAAACATACACATAAAATGTCAGTAGTATATTCTCATGTACCCATCTTTGTATGTTTACAGCTATGAGAGGCAATCTCTTATCGGAAAGTTTGTGTATTACATCATGTATTTTATGCATTCCAATGAATCTGATTCAACCCGTCCTCTGTGTTCTTTTCTTATGTTAATAGTGGATATATTTCATTGTGTGGTACAAAACATGTGATACTTTAATGAGTGGCAAAGCAACAAGTTAAAATATGGGGATTTTTTTGTACCACAAGATGAAATATATCCTGTATTTATGCAGGATTAGAACATTTTTTTATATACTGGACTTGCTCCTGTAACAAAGCTTACAAGATTTAACTCACTTTTCAGCATATCACTGCCTTTTTTCATAAATCCACCAGACTTTCAACCCCATTCACAGGTTGATCATATAAATGTTAGCAGCTTGCAGTAAATTACATTTTTGACACATAAACTTTTTGACCCCATCTAATCACAAAGCTTGTCTGATTCAGCAATGTATCACTACAGATTTATCATTGTTGTCCAAGTAATAAGGGGAAATAGATAAGAAGAATGAAGTCAGATTTTTTTAGCAAACAATACATTTTTATCTTCTAGCTCAGATGAATAAATTCAGCAGTCAACATAATGAAACATTGCATGGCATAATGGAAAATCTTATATTTTCACATGCGTAAATATAAGAATATATTTTGCACATGTGAAAATGTAGGAACGAAAGTATGGTAATTATTTTGCCAAAAATTTTCAATGTTTCAGCTTTAGGTACATAATAAACTCGTAGATAGAGTTGGAAAAATCATACTAACAGTATAAACAAGAATTATTAGATTCAGGTTGTGAATTACGTTTTTAAAATTAATTGACAATGTGGGTATACAGCACATCTATCTTTTGAATGTTCTGTTTTCATACTGGCATTCTTCATAACCTGTTTCACTGGAAATGCTCATTTGTAGAGATGAACACCATGATTTTATGGAGAAATAGTGTTATTCACAGTTTCTTATCATTTCTGCCACCATGATCAACTTATAAAGAAAAGTAAATAGGGCAAAACAGTGTGAATTCATTTTTATTCATTGGGTACCAATTTTCCTGATTTGGGAGGTGGGTGGGGGCAAACTATAACATCAGTTTAAAGTCACAGCAAAATACAAACTAGGCTGATATTTAAAGCGTGCCCACCCACCATCCTAACCTTATGACAATCAAACATCACTCATTTGCTTGTTTTTAATGCCAGCTGCAATTTCTAGTGCTAATCAATATCTATCATGATACATTTATAAAAGATGAGGAACAGTTGGAATTTATTGATTACGATTTAATTTGCTTGCAGAATGTCATGACCTTCAAAGCTAAGTACTAATATAATGACTCGGTCTAATGTTTTAGTAATATATGCAAAATTAGTCATGGTTTGTATCTGTTATTTCCCAAATGGCATATTGTATTCATTAGCAATAATGAAATGCGTATTCAAAATTGGAAGTAATCCAATGACATTTGGAAATATTGAGCAAAGGTGAAAGCATTAAAATTCAAGAAAAAAATGCCAATCACAGTTTGTACCTTTCTGGTGCACACAAATCCTTGTATTGTCCCTATTTATCCGTTAAAATATAAAACATAAAATATCAATTACAATGTCAGTGTATTGTCTAGTTTTATGCACCATTTCCGTACTAAATATATATATATATATATAATTACGAATATATATAATTACGAAAGCGATACCATGTCTGATTGAAAGACTGCTAGTTTCATGAGTAAAAAATATCTATGTAGGATTTCTATTTTTATTTCTAATCCCATTGTATACATACATCACTGAATATTACTCATTATAGAGTTATGTGAATTCCTTCTTGGAGAGTATGTTGACAGATAAATCCATGTGTTGCAGCTTATCCATACATACTGATGGCACATTGGTACATTGTATTGAAACCAAAGTCATTGGTGGGGGAAATGACATGAAATCAAGGAAAGGCAAAGTAAACTTTGTTTTGGGCATGTAAAGGCAAAACAAGACTTGAGAGTGATTGTCCTGCCTGATTTGCCTCCATAGATTAGACCCTGTACATTGCAAATGTCTCCATGCACCCTTTTAAGTTTTATTGTGGTGAAAGGAGCAGAGGCACAGCTGGAGCAAATACTCAGTATCATTTGCAAATATTAGAGGACTCACAGACTAATTTGGAAGATTGACAGACTCATTTGGAAGATCGACAGACTCTGTTATTGGATGGACAGACTCAGTGGATTGACAGACTCAGTTGGTTTCAATAAAAATGTCTCCCATTTTAATACCAAGACAATGTTGTCATGCCATCCAAGTAATGATCCAAATTACCAGTCACATGACCATATTACACAGTGCATAAAAGAGCAAATAACCTGAACCAGTATCCAGATCAGTTCTTTTGACAGCCTGACATTCACTTAGACTGACATGAAACATATGCACTGTGCTGTGACTAGAACAAGAAATTACAAATGCAGCTGTAGATACCATGGAGAAAAATGACAGATGTTTTGTAACTTTTTACAAGATGGAGGCAGTTTTGTCTGCTGCAATTATTTCAAATGAGTGGTTCCATTAATTTTCAATTCTTTTTAATTTAATATTCTTTCTAATTTAATATTACAATGATTGACAATTTGGAACTTTTCAGTATCTTGCTGATTAAGGAGTAGATAGTGAAAGCCAGGAAGATAGATAGTAGTTATTCATAGTTTTGAGTCTGGAGTAGGAACAGGTACTGATGGTTTATCTTCTTCAGACTTTATTGAAGCAGCCTAATTTTTTTCTTTTCTTTATTATTCACTATATACAGGTAGCAGTAGGTCATGGAACCATTCCACTGACAAAGCAGACTAAGTTTATGTTACACTTCTATTGACTGTAGTGTCTTAAGCCTCCTACATATCTCAGGAGGATTGATGTCCAGTGATAATCATACCTTTTCATATTAAAAAAGGTGACAGAGATATTTATAGAGGAATTAGCTTCCTGCCAGTACTAAGTAAGGTTACATTTATCTTAAATAAGAGGATTACAGAATGGTCTGAACAAAACAATCTAATTGATGATGAACATACAAAGTGCCCATTAACTGCAGTTTTGGCATATTATACATCGGGAATTCTTTCATTGGATGGTCTTGGAGTTTCCCTTTCTTTTACAGATATGCCCAGATAATAAACTCCTGTCTTACTATCCAATCTGTTATGTACACGTAACTTATCTCTGCAGGTAGTTAATTATGCTTTTGATTGATTCACAATACCCAATAAAGAAAACTGCTGACTAATGTGTCATTCTCTGCCTTATCACCATTAGTGTCAGTCTTGTGTGGACAGTGGCTAGGGAATAATTGAATTAGTGTTGTAAGTTGTTGATTTTGGAAAATGTGTTTTGTTTATTCCTGATTGGCCTACAGGTGCCATTTTGCCTTAAAAAGGACCATGGCCAGCATCTTACTAAAATTATATGAATGATACTTTTTTGTCTGAAATTTCCTCATGTTCAGATTTCTTGCAACATGCTGTGTTTAAATAAAATGACATGATCTACTTTGAAAATTGAATTGTATTTCTAGTGGCAGCTTGTAAATAAGCAGTCAGAATTGATTGGCTATATTTATCTTGATAGACGATGCAAACTTTATTAAATTAAAACTGCAAAGAAAGAGGTACATGAGGGAAGTATGTGACCTGAGTGAAATACAGGTGCTGATTTTAGAAAACTTAGAACAAAATCCAGTCATAAATCAGTTGGACAGTTTTCTCTCATGTGATTCCAGTTATATCAAAAGGTGGGGGCCTCCAAAGGTATTAGAAAACTTATCTCTTCCAAAATCACCCCACCCAGCGATATGTCTGTTATTCCACATATATCAGTATGTATATGAGGAAGAGTTAGAAGAGCAAACACAGTTTAATTTTGCAGTCAGCATGCTTAGTCAAGCTGACTTTCATAAAATTTCATAAAATTTTTAAATCACTGTTGAAACTTCACGTTTCCCCTTTTTTGTGCTTAGATAAGATAGACTCTTCTCATCAACTACATGAACAATAATGAAAGCTAGACTGCTTGTAATGTTTTATTTATACTCACAAGTGAATGATTTGTAAATGTTTATTTAATCCATTTCACCTTGAAATTGGTGACATGGAAGAAAAAATATCTGACAAGCTGACTTTTTAGATTGGGAACACTTGGTTTCTTTCTTTTTTTTTTTGCATATAACCCTTTGGCAGCGGGATACGACTCCAGTCGTACTTACCCTTTGACAGCGGGATACGACTCCAGTCGTATGTTCAAAGCATTCTATGGAAGGGTGGATTAAACCGTGTACTACGTCATTATTTTACCTGTACTCTTTTGAAAAGAAGGAAGTAAAGGTAGAAGGTACACAGGTGCTTAGTCATTGAGTGACCACGAGGTTCGAAATTTTAAAAAATCTTTGAAAATTTAATTTTAAAAGCAAGGTTTAGGGTGCGAAGTTCAACATGGCGGATGCATTTCATGAGGCGAGTGATGGCAGCGACTTGGAGGCCAGTTTTGATGAAAATATTGACAATTTTGTTGGTGAAGTTGATGTTTTCGGTGGCGGTGATTGTGATGCTGATTTGCTTGAAGTGGGTCCAGCGGATGATAACTGGTTAGCTGGCTTTTCTGACTCGGACGACAATGATGATAATGACTTCGAGGGCTTTCAAGCTAATTGGACAACTGAAAATTTTACTTCTCATAATGTTCGTCCGTATACCGAGATCGGAGGGTCAGTAATTCAACACCCAGCAGAAATATTGGCATGCCACTATTTTGAATTAATTTGGGAGGAAGAATTTTGGCAACATCATGTCACAGAAACCAACATTTATGCGGAACAAGAGCGCAGAAAGAACTCACCTCCACCTTTTGCAGCAAAATGGATGCCAGTTGATGTTCCGACAATGAAGGCGTTTTTAGGTTTATGTTTGTGCATGGGTGTTTTACGTCTTCCATCTAGGAATGACTATTGGAGACAAAAGAAAAGGATGTTCAAGACCAATTTTAATACTATCATGTCCCGGTATCATTTCAATCAAATATGGCATTACCTGCACCTGCAGAATAATGAAGCTGCACCACCACCAAAACCTGACAGGCTCCAGAAAGTACGTTGGATAATAAATTATTTGAATGTGAAGTTTATGTCCCTGTATATGCCCAATGGAGCTTTGACTATTGATGAAAGTATGGTGAAATACAAAGGGAGACTTTCATTCAGGCGATATTTACCTGCAAAGCCCATAAAGTGGGGAATCAAGGTTTGGTCTCTTTGTGAAAGCACCACTGGTTATATGCACAGATTTCAGGTGTACACAGGAAAGGAGGAGTACAATACTGGAAAGGGACTCACACACAGAGTGGTCACTGATTTATTGGGGCACCTACAACACAAGAACATCAGGGTATACATGGATCATTTTTATACAAGCCCCTCCTTATTTACTGAACTGCATATGAGAGGTATAAATGCATGTGAAACAGTTCGATCCAATCGTAAAGGTCTTCCTGGAGAACTTTTGCCGAAACACATCAAACTGCAAAAACACGAGTTTCGTCTTGCACAGAAAGATGAACTGTCATATTGTATATGGATGGACACAAAACCTGTCTTAGTGCTGTCCAACTTCCATGATCCAACAACCATTGGTTCCGTCGATCATAGAAACGCTGATGGTCAGAAAGAACCTGTGCAAGTTGCCAGAATTCTTCAGGATTATCAAACGCATATGAGGGGGGGTGGATGTTTGTGACCAGATGCTAGGTTACTACATGATTCAGCTGAGATCCAAAAAATGGTGGAGACGTTTATTTTTCTACCTTCTGATGGCAAGTGTGTATAATGCGTATGTTATTGCAAAGGATTCCAATTCCAATTTTATAAATAAAGAGTATCCATCGTTTCAAGATTTTGTTGAAGATATAGCTGAAAGTCTCATTGGTGATGTCAGAGCAAGAAAAGATGCCCCAGTTGTGAATGAAGTGAGACCTACTGCTTGCCATGATGTTGTGAGGATGTATGAAAAGAAGAAAGTATGTGTCGAATGTAGAGCAAAAGCAGGGCCAGGTCAGAGGGCAGGAACTTCCAAGTTTGGTTGTGTGCAGTGTAATGTACCTCTGCACTTAGGCTGTTTGACATTTCACATTGTCAGAGCAAATCATTTGTGATATGGTACTGTGTTGTAAAAGTGACAATAACTACATACCTTGTAAAACATTTTGAATTCTGTATATGAAGTTACTTGTCTTTTTCAAATAATTCAGTTGTGAAAGTATAAATATGTGTGCATATTATGAAATTGTAAAGCAATCCTGGAAATAACAATGATAACAACAAGACACTGGCATTTTTAATGCAGCATATAATTTATTATGGAATGAAAATACAGAAGCAAAATGAGCAGCATTGTCTGTCAACTTTCCACATGAGGATCTGTGTCTGCTGCAAGCTCCCAAATTTTCACGTGAGTAAATTAAATAAAATTGTAATAACTTTTGATATTCGTGATGGATTTTTATAATTTTTAGACCATTTTAAACAGCATAAAATTCTCCACATTTTATACAGTTGCATATTGGATATAAAATGATCATTTCAAATAGAATAATTGCATTGAAATTAAGTTTTAAATTTTTTTTGGAACTATTTTTACTAGTTTGTTTCTCTTTAAATTGCAATGGATTTTTTAAATATGAATATTTTCAATTAAAAAATATAAGGCTTTGTAGAGAATTTCATGCATTTTAAAACGGTATATAATGTTGAAACATTATTTGAGAAAATTGTCCTGTAGAGCCAGGTTGACCAACGTCACTACATTCACTCATGATGGTACACCACTGACTGAAAAAATGTTCAGTTCTACACAACTGCATGTCTTTTGGGCTTCAGTATGAAAAGGGTTACATTTTTGCCAAGCCGTAAGTATGTATTGGTTTCCTGTGATTATCACATAAATAGCAGGTCATAAACACTGTGTGTGCATGCTACATTTTTATACATCGATCATGCTTTGAATTTGACTGCTCTGGTGGCCTAATGGTAGAGCATCCGCCTCAGATGCGGGAGGTCGCGGGTTCAAACCCCAGCTGAGTCATACCAAAGACTTTCAAAAATGGTACTAACAGCTGCCTCTCTTGGCACTCAGCATTAAGAGGTTAGTGTTAGGACTGGTTGGCCTGGTGTCAGGATAATGTGACTGGGTAGGACATCATGCTACATGTCTGCGGCATGATGCCTCAGTGCTAAACATCACTATAAACTGTCACACTGCAGACATCATAGCGATATGACTGAAAAATTGTTAAAGCTATGTTTAAAAAAAATCTAAATCTAAAATTAAATGAAATTCTTCCTAGGGGTTAATCATTAGAAATGATTGACTTTTACATCCAAACACACTTGTCAAAGAAATCTCATATTAACAATTAACACCTACTCAGTTTAAAGTCAGTGACATGCGTATAAGGTATCACGGTACCAATTTTTTTTCCATAGACCTCAATGCTGATATTTTGCGAAATAAATATACTTTCTATCCTACCTCAGCATGCATGTCACACACTGTCATAGAGAACAATGTTAGATTGTCAATTTGACAAGGGCAGAACCAGGTACTCCATTGCATATAAGAGAGATAACTCTGTTGGAACTAGACAGGGGTAAGAGTATCTAGTCACACCAGATACATTTTCAGTCATGTGTACCACATTTAAAAAAATCATTAAAAATACAAAATGTGATCTAGATATGAATTAACATAATCTCACATGTTGCCAAGAGGCTGAACTTTTTTTTAAGCCTAACAAAAAGTACAACTCTTACATAATGCACCAATCACAGCTGGTTTTGTTGCTTATTTCTGAATACAATGTTCACTACACCTTAAGCTCCCCCCACCTGGGGTTGTACAATTGGTACTGTAATACCTATAGCCAACCTTAATTTTTTCAGTAATCTGTGATATAGCTTGGGACTGTACAAGTAACAAGTGTACTTAATCTCGCTTGTCAAAAACAATTTTATGAGGTACTAAGCTGTGTCTTATATTAATGTGTATGTAATTGTCTTTGAACAATTTCAGCTGCTGTTTTCATACTGGTGCTTTACTACCAAAGTACATTTTGTGAATAAAATGACTTGTTTTAACTATGAGTTGTGTTTTATTCATGTCAGCACTTAGTGAACTTCACATGGGTGTTATGGGATAAATCACATTATATCACATTATGTAATAACTAGGTCAAAGGTCAGTGTACCAAATAGTATGTACCTCATCTATTTCACAAAGTACAATTCACCTAAAATAAAGGACTTTATATTTGTTTGGTAGATGCAGAACTTTGCATCAGAGACAGGTGGACATGACCCAATGATATTGTAAAGTATAAGCTATCAACACTTTACACTGTCTGCAGATACATGAGGTCACTAACCCCCTGTCCTCACACAAAGGTCAACCTACCCATCCTCTTTGTAACACAAATAGAAAGCTTCCCTCCTTTGTGTAGTGAATAAAATTGATGCAATAAACCAATCTGTCACCAAATACAGTAGATCACAACTTTTAAGTGGTTATGTTGGATTTGGGGTGAAATTTGGGGAATGAAATACAGAAAAATGCCAAAGATAAACAATAAGTATAGTGAGTCAGATGGAGTTAAAACAGGAGGAAGGTGTGTACCTAAAAGGGAGATGTAGCTCATGATAAAGGAATTAAGGGAGGCAAAAGCAGCAATGAGAAAAATGAGAAGTAAAAGTTTGATGACCTTACCTTGGACAAATATATGGAGGCAGTGCTCCATAGGTCCAAGGACAGTCCAAAGGCACCTGTGCTATAACATCCCTTACAGGCACCAAAATTTCAGGTGAAGTGGTGTTCATTCCCATCTAATATAAAAGGGTGAATAATTTAAACAGTATAGATGCATATAATTTATATTTCTTCTACATAAGAAATTAACAAATATGGGCTTCAGTTAGGCAGAAAATTACCTAAACCAAACAAAACATACTTTATCAGTTTTTAAACTTGTAAACTTTACTGTGAGAAATTATTAAATTGCTTCTACTTACATTTTGCATCAAGACTGAGGGCTGATATAATACTTCACAAATCTTCTGTTTATTTTCATAGCCAATCACTGAAAATGTGAGTTTTTATTTCTTGAAATGTTTGTCTGGTGTAAGGGAGATAACTGAATGATATACATAAGGTGTGGTATTTTTATTTCCTCCAGTATATTATTCATGTAATATAGATGAGTTCATGAACACATGTATTAACTTCAGTGCAATTAATTTATCCAAAAATACATTATTGATAAGTGAGAACCTAACATTCAGGCATCTGTAGGTAGTTGAGACCTTAAGAATGATGTAATCTTGTTTTCTGAGATGAGGCGGCTGTTTTATTTCATGTAGTTCATATTCTCTACAATGCCGGCATGTGGAGTGCAGCCTTCCATAAACATGCAGATATGATCCCATGCCACTTTTGGATTCTTGCAGTGGGATGCAAAGTTTGAAGAACAGTGTGGACTTGAATGGAAGGAATTGGCAATATGTGACTAATATGGTTATCACTCAATAATGTTTGACCTGACATGGAAATTGCACAAGAACAGCTGGACAGAAATAAGTAGAATTAATTGGAAGTCAGTAGTAGGTTATAATTGGGCTTATACAAGTGTCAACAGGAAATGCTGACTTAAAGAAGCTGCTCTTGTCTGTTGGTATTTCCTACTACTTCAACAAAAGGGAATGCAAGAGAACTTATCTAAATAAACTGCATGAACAGTTTAAGGCAGGAAAGTGTACAAAAATGGACAATTAGAGCAGAACAATTAAAATCAAAGTGGGAAGGAATACAATATCTTTAATAAAATTACCTAATATTACTCATACCAGAAAGTCCTATATGATACAAGTGATCTATCTACAAGTGAACCTAGAGTGTTCTCTATCCTGGTTTATGGCAGGCCTTACAGAAAGCAAGATAGTTGTTTTTTTATGCATGATTTATCATGTTTTGCAGGTAAAATAGTCAATATTTGGCCAAAATCAACTATATTATGTTTACATAACTTACTTCGTTGCATGTATGCCAATCTTGGAGCTGACTACAAAAACATAAAGCCATTAGGCAATACAAGTCTATGTCTGTCATAGCTATAGTTATCAAAAGCCCACATCCAAAGTCAATTTGTGCTATTTTCTGAAGATTTCATACATTTTATTCTTAAAAGACTGTCAATATTTGACCAAAAATGTTCAGCATCCATTTGTTTTCCTACATCAAACTAGTACAGCTCATAAATGCCGCCCACATGTATGCATTTCTATGGATACACTGTGAGGCTGTTCTTCCCTTTAGGTATCACGGTACCAATTGTTTTTCCATAGAACTCAATGCTAATGTTTTGCAAAATAAATATTCTTTCTATCCTACATCAGCATGCATGTCACCCACTGTCATAGAGAACAATGTTAGATTGTCAATTTGACGAGGGCAGAACCAGGTACTCCATTGCGTTTAAGAGAAATAACTCTGCTGGAACAAGACAGGGGTAGGAGTTATTTAGTCACACTAGACACATTTTCAGTCATGTGTACCACATTTTAAAAAAAAATCATTAAAAATGCAAAATGTGATCTAGGTATGAATTAACATAATCTCACATGTTGCCAAGAGGCTCAACTTTTTTTTAAGCCTAACAAAAAGTACAACTCTTACATAATGCACCAATCACAGCTGGTTTTGTTGTTTATTTCTGAATACAGTGTTCTCTACACCTTAAGCTCTTCCCACCTGGGGTTGTACAGTTGGTACCATTATACCATAAACAATCTTTGACAATTGTTTGGAGTCAGCAAGCTCACAAACTGCCACAGGCTAGGTTAGGACCTGAATGTCACAATCTCAGATACATGCAAATAGATACAGATCATTAAAATGTAACTGATAAGTTAAAATATAAATAGTTATTCCTTATTTGTCAAAATTAGTAAGTATTTACATTATCATGTCTCAGGAGCACCAAGTTGCTGAGTGGTCAAAACATGCTTGCCTTTACTGATCACTGCCATCTCGCCTCTGTGCATGTGGGGTCAAGTCTCAGGCTCTGACAATGTGGGTATGTGAGAAGGCTTGCCGGTAACTTCGTGTGGGTCACTGGTTCTCTCATGGGTTTCCTGGGTTCTTCCTCCACCAGTTATACTGGCTGCCATATATAACCTATCATGTGCTGGAAAATGGCATTAAACCCAAAACAACAACATTATCATGCTTGCACAAGAAAATGATGCATACAAAAGATGAAAGAAACTGGAGTCAGGTATGTTGAAGAAGAATGCACTACATATTAAAAAGCTAAATAATGGTGCTGATATATGTATCATGGCGAGATAAGAGGGTATAAAATATGCAGAATATAAAGCATTAAATGTGGAGCACAATACTCTCCCCCATGCTCCAAGTTTTTTTAAAAAGTTGCCCATGGGCAAGTACCTGGAAAATTTGAGCTTACCCAAACCAAAATTGAGCTTGTCCTCAGAGTCTGGCAAGTGGATTTGTAAATCCCTGTTATGTTTTATTAATTATATACTTATTGGTATTGGTGAAATAGATTTCATATTTCTTTTTCATTCCTATATTTGAACTTGTGAAAAATATATGTTCACAGATGAAAATATAAGATTTCCCATCATGCCATATGAATTACTTTGTGTGAACTTGCCCAAAACAGAATTGAGCTTGTCCTGGAAGTCTGGCAAGTGAATTTGTAAATTCCTGTTTTGCTTTATTATTTATATACTTAAGCATAAACTATAGAAACATATAAATTAAGCCATTTTTCATTCACCAAAGTGTATTTCACAGATATGGAAAGTCTTTTCCTTCAGTGTGCATAATACTGGTACATCCTAAAACTTAATTCCAGACTGATGGTACAGAGAGAATGTATCAGTCCAGAAGAATCATTGCTTTTGATGGTACAGAGAGAATATAACAGGCCAAAAGAATCACTGTGCTTGAGAAAAGGCATGAAGCTTGCAAACAGCAACATGGACAGGACTCTGAACAGGAATACAAAAATTCACACATAAGTCAAATTTAGGCAGAATCAGTAAATAATTATATTATGGTGATAATGTACTTCTTTGGAAAGAAATTCTAATCTCAGGCCCTGGTATGTAGGTAAATATATGAGTATAAATTGGGTCTAAAGGAAATCTTATAGTACTAAACATAGTTTTTATATTCAGGTTGTCATATACAAGTGGTCAATGTGACAGATTTGACTTTTTTTTCTTCATTTACAGTAAATTGATCTTCAGGTTTGGTCCCATGGTGACCGTGAGTATTTTTCATAATGATGGAGAGGAAAGTGAAGCTGCGTGCAGTTAACCCTAACATTACATGTATACTCTGCAAGGGATACCTGATAGATGCCACCACAATTACAGAATGTCTACACACATGTAAGTTAGCTTCAAAACTCAGTTTTTATTTATTGAAATTTGCAAAAAATGTAATTTTTACCTTGTGTGTTTCAAAACTTTGCTGATGCAGTGGGCCATACAATAAATATTTTATAATCATGAAAGTATGGTGTTCTCAATCCCTTATCCATCCCACTCCCAGGATACACGAAAGTCATTGTAATCATATGTACATTTTGAATAAATGTGTAATAAATTTGCCTTGTTTATTAAAAACAGTATCGAACATTGAGCGTGGGCTTGTGGTTTTCTTGTAATTTTTTGTCCCATGTCCCCCAAATCTTGACTCTATGCATCTACTGGGTGTGCTTTTTTTTCGCTGGACAAAAAAAATTGGCACTGGTTATGGCAAAAGTCGTTAAAGGTGATAAAAACTATAAGATGGCAATGAACATCCATTTCAAAACAATGTTGTGGCACTGAAAACATTTAAGGTTTGTGGTAGTCTGCCAAGTGGCTACAGTCTTTTGATCGCTGTTTGTCTAACCTATTTTTGAAGTTAAAGTCATACCTACAGCAAGAAAGATTTAATTTACTCAGAGGCTGAATTATAAAAGAGACTAATTTGTACAAATGCACAATGTCATCTAATTAGTGATTTATTAATTTGAGAAGAAAAGCAATTAAGAAAACATTGATATTTATCATAATGAATGCTGGTAGATAAGGAGCAAAATCCAAAGTTAAGTGAGAGCAAGATCTAGAACGGAAAATTCCATAGTGCAGCTCATTTCATGGTAACTAGATATTCCAACATGTAAATGTTTTCATGAATCACACAATAACATGATAAACTTTAAACATAAATGTCCAAGGGAAAATGACAACATTAAGGTGGCTAAACTATCAAAGTAAATAACATCTCATGTTTTTGCACCTCTAATACACATTGTACTTCAGTTTTTGTTTGTCCCATTGAAATGCTGTGTGTCCCTGGATATGGACGGTGAGGGACACAATGTCCCTTGCCATGGACTTTTATGCACATTTTACATCTGTAGAAGATTTCAATTGTATTAACTTTATCAGTGTGTGTTAATTCATCAGTCTTAACTTCCAGAAAAGTAGCTGGCAGTATATTAAGTCACAGTGGCCTATTTATCATGAATGTGACTAAAAAGTAACAATACCACTTTATATTCCTACAGCTTGAGTAGACCACTCCAGTGGCCTAGTAGTAGAGCGTCCGCCTCAGATGCGGGAGGTCACGGGTTCAAACCCCGGCCGAGTCATACCAAAGACTTTCAAAAATGGTACTAACAGCTGCCTTGCTTGGCACTCAGCATTAAGAGCTTAGTGTTAGGACTGGTTGGCATGGTGGCAGGATAATGTTACTGGGTGGGATATCATGCTGCATGTCTGCGGCATGATGCCCCACTGCTAAACATCACTATAAACTTTCACACTGCAGATATTGTAGCGATATGACTGAAAAATTGTTAAAGCTACATTAAAAAAAAAAATAATCTAAAAAACATCTACAGCTCGAGTATCCATTTTAATATTTCAGTCTGCAGGAGTTGCATTGTGAAGTACCTGGAGGAGAACAATACCTGCCCAACCTGTGGGATTGTTATTCACCAGAGTCATCCAATGAACTACATAAGGTAATGATAAAAGATGGTAATGATATATTTTCTAGCCGAGAAAGAACTTTAATGGGTGATTCCATGTATGAATACTGAGTTAGAAATTGACCCATTCATTGTACAACTTTTGAAGAAAATATGAAATTAATTACTTTATAGATAGTACTTATACATTAGATTCATTATTACCTACTCCATTGTCAATAGATTGATCTTTTGCAGTTAATACCTGACTGTTTGGTTGTCAATGATATAAGCTTTACTTCATTGTTAAATATCAAGATGTTAAAAGATGTTCCGTTTTCAGCACTGTGCATTAGCTGTGATTAAATTAGTGTATTAAGTCCTTTAGGGATACACTTAAATACCCTAAATAATCCACACACCTGCCAGGTAGACTCGTGTTTTTTTACTTATGTTGAGTGTATTGTGAATAGTGATTTACTGCAAAGAAACAGTGCACCATACAATTAAAGTATAAAGAAGCATGCATGCTGGCTGTTGACAAAACCATTCAGGGTCTAATTAATAACTGAATATTGTGGGTGAAATCCCCCTGCCCCCAGTTTAAAAGGAGAAATGTTTTTAATACACAAGGGGAATTACTGAAGAAATAAAGATGTGGCTTATCAATATGATATGCAGTTTTCACACATCTGGTTGATTTTTTTTATTCAGTGATTTTTTCGAAAATTAGCGCTGGTGGTAATTTCTGTTTTTAATGTTGAATGATTAAATTGTTATGGAATATATTTTTTAGTACTATTTTTTCCTCTTTTTTAGGAATGTAAATTAAAATTGTCTCTCATTAACATCATGCATCAGTCATTTGTAAGCCTTGGGAATGATGGTGTTGTGTTCTTGGTCAAGACACTTTCTTCTGTATGCCTCTACTCACTGTAACCTTTAACATATTGCTGTGCCATAAAAACATCAAACTGATAATCACCAGCAGGTTTTGTAATATTATCAATGCAGTAGACATTGCTTTGTTGCATTCAATTGCTGTTCACTCAAATCAAGCCATGCACACTTGCCTGTTGAGGGTAGAACAAGAATTGATAGAATTACAGCAGAATATGCTACTGCTGTGCTTTCAGCAACAGAGGTATATCTGGGCCAAAGTATTTTATCTAAGGAATGCCTGGAACACTAAGAAGTAATTAAGTTGTAAACATGATTTAATGAGATTTACCAGACAAATGCAGATTAAATAAACTACCATATATACTTGTGCATCAGTTGGATCCGACTGCAAATTGCAGAGACCCAGATCAGCTGTGGCAGATATGGGTCTGTGCAGTCTATTATGCCTAATCACTAGCACAAACATCATACATCCTTATCTGCCAATGCATTATGCTTAGGCAGTTATGGGTCTGTGTTCCTTTGCAGTTAGACCCAACTTATACATGGATATATACAGTATTTATTTCAGTACATTTATTACGGATGAACGTGAATTTTATGCAAATTGACAAACTGATCACACATCAGAAATACTTTGTTTTAAAGAAACATGCAGTTCTACATATATGGACAAATTTTAATAGAACAAGAGAAGAGAAATGCAAAGTCGTGTTTGCAAAATTGACAATGATTTGTTATAAAATGAGCGCTTATTAAGAGAAGATATTTTAAAATTCCTGTGACAAATATCATCTTGTTGTATTTAAGTTTCAGCCATTATGTTTCAGAAAAATTAACTTACAATAATAGTAAAATAATGATGCCTTACATGGCTAGTTCTGACTAAAAATTAGGTAAGTGTTATGAAATAGAGCTTTGAAAACATTTTGATCATGAGATGGTTTAATGAAAAATATGGAATTGCTCTCTATTGACAGCAGTGTGCCAATTTGATTCTTCTGAAGTTCAAGATTTTCTTTTACATATTACAGTCATGACAGAACAATGCAAGATATAGTGTATAAGCTGGTGCCAAATCTACAAGAAAGTAAGTACATATTGTCTTGAATGTGTCACTCTGTCATTTAGATTTCCTAATCTTGTATGCATGTGTATAGACTGATTATGGAAAGATCATTGCATGAGGCATCTGCTAAGTATTGGTCAGACTTTTATCAAAATTTCTAAACATGCCCATGGCATGCAATAACCAAAATGATGCCATTTAATCAAACCAATTCAAAACTCAATTTTTTTTCCCCTGATCTCCTTGTTAGGCTTTCTGCAGATGTGAAAGCATTTTGTATGCATACCATTGACATTGTCCTGCCTCATCTCACTCAGATTGCAGTTATTTCATTTGCTATATGTCCTTTACATCTTATTATGACAGGATTTAGTTTGAATGACATGTCATTGTTGAATATATCTGACAATATAGGTAAAACAGCCTTAGAACTGTTGTGATATTGTGCCATGGTACATGGTGAAAAAATTGATAACGCAATTGGGCATACTGCCTGGACATAACATTCAGGATGCTTTTGTATAATCTACAGTAACAAGAAGAAAACTGCACTGGCTTACAAACTTGAAATAGTATTTCTTTACAATAAAATGTTACTTATCTGTGTCCTGATTATCAGCAAATGAGACTGATGTGTTATATGTGGTACAACCATTGCATGTATTGGTACGAAATTCTGTATGAAAATCTTCCATACTTTAAAAAAAGAATTAAGAGAAATATCGTACAAAACAACCCTCTTAAGCAAGGATGTGGCAATATATCATTTAAAGTTGAAGTTCAGTGTACATAATAACTATTTTTCTATATAAACTGCAAATATTTTGGTTTCTTGATCTGGGATGATTTATTAAAAGATAAAGTAAACAGAACATGCATTTTTCATGGTAGTTGAACTAATGCTGAATTAGCAGTTTTCATTTAACTCTGATGTACCTCACCAAACCCCTATAATCTGCTTCTGGTGTGGATATGATCTAAATCAGATTAGCAGAAAAGAATAAGCTACTTGATGGCCTGTTGTCTGTCCTCTAATGTCCATCCATCCATTAACTCAAGCTCTTTATCACTGCTTCTAAATTACTTGTGGGATTGCCATGAAATTTTACACACACATTCATCCCAAGGTCTGGTTGGTCCTAAATGAAAATGGTGTCACAAGGTCAGCCATCTTGAAAATCTTTTTGTTGCAACTCCTCATGGATAGATGGTCATATCAACAAGGGGTTTTCACTAATAGGCTTTTTAAGATGTGTAGTTGGTCCTTAATGAAAAGTGTGCCAGTTTGACAGGAAATATGGCAGTCATTTTGAAAATCTTGTAGCTACACCTTCTGGATGAAAAGTCATATCAACATGTTGTTTTCATGGAAAACTTCTTACGATATCTAGTTTCATTAATGAAAATGGTTCCTCTTGGACATTCAGTGTGGCCACTACGGCTGCCATCTTGAAAACTGGAATGGATGGTCATATCAGTATTGGTGGGTATCACCAAAGACTTACTGTGAAGAATAATTGGTCCTACAAGAAAATGGCACTGATTGGACATCCAGTATAGTCAATGCAGTGGTCTTCTTTGAAAATTATGTTATTACTACTCCACCTGATTGGATGTTTATATCAACATGGGGTTTTCATTGAAAGACCTTTTATGATGTATATAGTTGGTAATAAAGGAAAATGATACCAAGCAGACATTCAGTATGACCACCATGGTTGAAAATCTTCTTAGTGCTACTCCTACTAAACTGGAAATCATTTTGATATGTGTTTTCAGCAGAGGACAGATCATGATATCTTGTTAGAAGTCCTGATTTAAAATAATGCTGATCTGAGCTCAAATATGGCTGCCACAATAAACATATTGAAAATCTTTTCACAATTTCTCCAGAATAAATTTTCATGTCAACATGGGAGTTTGATCAAAAATGTCTAATGGTTTCAAGTGGTAACTAGACAACCCCAGCACATGGTAGGGAACACCTCCACATTCCTTTAGGCAGTACCTTCTAATAATGTCTGTTTTGTACTAAATGAAAATGGTGCCAATCTTACATCAAGTATGGCTGCCATAAACTTATCACTTAATAATATCAGAATATTTCATTGCCCAGGAATTAAGACGAAGAAATGATCTTATCTTCAGTTCCTGGAAATTCTTTCAGACATTAGAGTGTCAGTCCCTTCAAGGGAAATTCTTTCAGACATTAGAGTCTCAGTCCCTTCAAGGGACTCTTGGTTTTGGTTTAGTAGTAGTTTACATGTTTGCTTAAGAAAATCTTACTGAAAGAATTTTGTGGAATGCTCACTTCATTTACGTTGTATTGATATTTGTATATGAGTTGTATTTCACAAACATCTGCCCCTATTTTACTTGCACAGAATAGGTACAGCTAATAATAGGCACTGAAGCACAGCAGAATGTCATCTTATTATTGGAAAATATAGGGCAGAAGTCATGTTTTTCATCAACTATCAAAATTTATGTAGAAATATTTAATTAGAAAAGCAGAGTAAATTTTCTTTCATTTTGAGAAAATAGTCCATCAGAATGCCAACATGTCAAGAAATTGCAGATGAAAAGCTTTTGTTTGCATCACAGGTACACTTGGGAATGTGGCCTCAAAAATAACTACCAGCATTGTTTTATTTTATCTGTTTCAGAGGAGCTTAAGAGACAAAAAGACTTTTATAAGAAAAATGGAATTGCATTCCCAAATGGTGATGGTAAGTTGTTTCAGTGGATTCACATAGCTTGCCTCCACTAAGGAAATAATAGTACAAAAAATAGGTCTCTTTGATCAATATATCAAGTTATATGGTGGCATTGAATAATCTGTTATGTAAGTTAATTTCTTCGGCACTGTTAATGGTAGTCATGTAATATTGGGATACTGGACACATCTATATGGGTACTATGTTTATAACACAAAACTTGGTCACTCTGAGCCTATATTACCTGCTTTGTTAACTTGGGTTGATTCATTTAGTTTGATTTCTCATGGTTTTTGCATGCTAAGTGTATTGGGCTGTCTTTGATTAATTTTCATGTAATTTCCAGGCGTTTTACTATTATTAAAGTCCCTGTTATCTTATTGGTCCACTCTTCAAAGGTTAAGGTCACTCTTGCCCTAATTATTCACTAAGTGACAACTCATGACACTAATGATTATAATGGTCATCAAAGATTAATAAATAGAGGATCTTGAATAGTAATGATTTAATTTTGAAGCCAGATAAATCATGCTCAGAGAGACATACCTGATATCATTATGAGCATTTTAGTGTCATTGAAAAACATATGAACAAAAACTTCCCCGGTAAATAAAGAACAGGTGACTATTGAGAATTTTTTTCCATCCAGATAAATAATGGATTAATTTACTAGTCATTAAGACAGTTACTGAGCAGAGGCGTCTGCACATAAAAGTGATTTTTATGATTCTCCAGCTTGTACATATATGGCCACACTTTCATCAGATGGTAAAACTTAGTGGTTTATTTTCATGATAAGATGTATTTATGCAAATTTGTATTGTTTGAAAATTTAATTTCTATTACATAAAATCAGATAAATTTATTAGGCTGTAATCATACTAGTATAAAATATTGTCTGCATGTATGTCCATCGTTATTGAAATGTTCACCAGCATGGACATGTACATTAAACATTTTGAAACAACAGTCTATAATGCAGTAGTAAAATAAAGTAGTTCCAATGGGTGGGTCAAGAAAAATTCCCCCAGTTGCAGCTGATCATTAATAAGAATGTTGCATAAGGATTTTTTGGACTTTTTGGACCAATCAGTTTTACAGAAATTAGTAAGTTTATGTGTTCAGCATATCAGAAATAATAAACCAGAAACACAGTAAAGTGTCCATTGTGATAAATGTTACTTAAAAGTTATGTGTCGTTGATTTTTACTGTATGTTTTTACTGCTGTGTACCCAGTTGATTTTTGCTGCTCTTTTACTGTTTGTGCCCAATTAATTTTTGCTGTCTGTTTTTACTGCCTTATGCCCAATTAATTTTTGCTGTCTTTACTGCCTTGTGGGTCGGTGGTTCTTTCCGGGATTTTCCCGGGTTCTTCCTCCACCATTTATACTGGCTGCCATGTATAGCCTATATTGTGCTGAAAAATGGCTTTAAACCCTACAGCAACAACAACTGCATTGTGCCAAATTGATTTTTTTATTGTTTTTACTGCCTGGTGTTCAATTGATTTTTGCTGTCTGTTTTTACTGCTTGAGCTAATTGATTTTTGCTGGCTGTTGTACTACCTTGTGGCCAATCCAATTTTTGCTAGCTATTTTTACTGCCAAGTGCTCAATTGATTTACTGCTGCAGAATATAATTAATCATATCTTATAAAATGTCAGATACTTAGGTTATTTTAGACTTTCATTTGCCAATCAGAGAATTGTGATGTAGTTTGGATATTAAGTCCATGTTAGTCAGAGCCAGAATTGTATTGTCAGTCTGGTCATTAGTTCTGTGTTAATCAGTCAGATGCCAGAATTATAATATCTGTTTCATCATTAGTTCCAAGTTAGCCAGTCAGGTGCCAGAATTGTAGTATCTGTTTCATCATTAGTTCCAAGTTAGCCAATCAGGGGCCAGAATTGTAGTATCTGTTTCATCATTAGTTCCAAGTCAGCCAATCATGTGCCAGAATTATAATTTGATTCTGCATTTAAGTGTGATAATGTTTTGAAATTTTGTGGCCTGACCTCAATTTTGCCTACATAAGTCTTTTTTCCAGACTTAAGATGTTTGATTGTTAACTTAAATTCATTTGATCAGATCATTAGATTTTAAACCTAAATTTAAATCAAAGACTTAAATTCAGTTGGTGAAATTCAGGCCTTGTCATGTTGTTATAAAAATATAATTCTTCATATATTTTTTTTACTAGAGAATTAAAAACATGGACATGTTTACTAACCTTTTTTTTTGTTGTTGGATTTCAGTGAATGAAGAGGACAAGAAAAATATTGAAAAAAGCTCTTCTGATAAAGAGGAGGATAAAGACCATCATAAGAGTGATGAACAAGTTAATGTATGCTTAGAATGTGATGGCAATCAATTGAAACTATTGAAGAGGAAGTACTTGAGGCTTTCTGCACAGGCTACAATATCTCATCTCAAAAAGTTTGTGGCTTTAAAAATATTCAATAATTTGGACCGATATAAAGATGTAAGTAAATTTCTTTCAACAATAACTTTGATTATCTTAGCACTGTTTTCATCATATTAAATATTTCTTCCTTAGATTTTTTTTGCCTGTGTAGTGGATGAAATTTTGTGCTGTTAAATTTTGACATATTGTACTATTTCCAAATGTTACAGATTTGAATGCTTTCATTTCATCCTCCTAGTTTAAATATTTGCTACACAATTCTATGCTTGTGTTTCTTTAATGAGTACTAAAATCTACAAGAGAGTTTTCTTTGACAGTATCAATAATTCTTGGCAAAACTTAAAGAATCTGAAATTTTTAATTAGGCGCCATCATAATATCCAAGAAGTATATTTAGTTTGTTATGTATATGTAATTTAATTATTTGTTTGTTTGTTTTAAATTTTTTTATTTTATTAAATTACATGCTATTGTAATGATAACTTTGTCTACTGGATTTGATATTTGTTTTAGAAATTCAGTTCAGTTCTGTTTGACCTGATAAACAACCAGTAGTGGAAACATTATATCTAGTTGCTGACCATGATTCAGAACTAGTAAGGTTTTGTGGTAAACAAATTTAAAAAAAAAATTTTGTTTTCCCAGAGTAAGAACTATTGAATTTAGCTAAAGCCGTACTAGAGTATGTGATGTTACACATGTAATAGGTTTCTACGTTGTTTTTCTAGAAAAATGACCATGTGACCCTCATACGGGAATCTGTTTTGCATCTTAACTTACTGTATAACTGTTTTTCTTCAGAAGAAATAGCCAGTTGGGCTTTATACCTTTGACACTTAAAGGTGTTTTGTTGTGACCAGTTTGAGTTGAATTTTTATTTTTTGGAATTAGTGATTCTTTCCCTGGAGAATAATGTAAGTGCTCCTTAGAAAATTTTTGGACAATGATGTTTCTTAAAATTTATTCAGAATTCCAAACGAGAATATTTTTTTGTGTGATTCAACAAAGGAACTGTTGACACAACAACACTTTGAAGATTGCAACAGATGTCTTCACCTCCATTTTGAATTTCATCGGGACTCGAACTAAGATTCATTTAGGACTTTTCTTTGATAGGACTTCTATTTTTTTAATTCTTGGATTAATTTTGGATTTGATTTGTAAAACCGTAATTCCTCTTTCTCATTTTTAACTTGTTTTTCTAGGGAAATAAATTATTTGTTAAATTTTACAAAGCTTGTTGTCTTCACTCTTTTCTTGTTACATTTTGTATGAACCTAGGCACGTAACAAGTTACAGTAGTGTGAATCTTGTTACAGTAATGTAAAAGAAACTAGCATTACTTGTCATTATTTCTACATTGCATGCCACCTTTGTTATGCTACATACTTAATCACATTTACTGTTTCACAATCATTGAACCTGAGGTGTTGTATATCATCGAAAGAGAGTGAAGTTACTGTTGGTTTTCAGCCTAAACACTTTATAACTTGTGACAGTGAAGTCAAGGAATGATGTGATCAAAGATACTGATGTGACTTAGACTTTAATTTACCACTAAATATTTGTCTAGGACTAGTTTATTCAAATTGTAGTGTTAAAAGCCCAGCTAAATTTGTATGCCCAGCCTTAGTCATATATAAGGTGACCCTTGTCTGTCCCTATGACCAATTAAGAGTCACATTTAGGTCAACTTTCTGGAATTTATGTTCCTTACTTCTGGGTTTTATGTTGTCCACTATCATCCATTCTGATTTACTGGAAATTATTGATGACCTTTTCTTGTTTTGAAAGACACTCCTTAATTGGGCAGGATTGTAGAGAATCATAAATCCAAGTGAACAGCAATATAAAAATCCATAGCAATGAATGGTGTTTGTTCACTACTTGAGGAAGTTTGTTGAGATCTACAAATTCTCGTGTGATCATACATGTTATTATTATGGTATCTCTCTTGATGAGGAATAGAATGATTGGGAAAAAGAAAATGACATAGACATATGAATAAAAATTGACTTTCTTTTGTTACAATTAGTTACTCTTTCTCTGATGTTTTGAATTTGTTCCATTTTTGCCCCAGCTTGAAGTTTATAATCAGGCTTCAGTTCCACCAACATAAGTCTTAAGTCTAGATATAAGATAGCTAGCCTCAATTTCACCAACAGAACTTAGGTCTAAACTTAAATTTAAGTCTGGAATCCACTGAACTGATTGGCTTAAAATTTAAATCTGGAATCCAGTGATCTGATTGGCTTAAATTTAAGTCTGACTTAAAATTGACCACACAGATGTTTTATGCAGACTTAATTTAAGATTTATATTGGTGATATGAAGTCCTGATTCCTCAATTTCAGGTCAGATTTAAAAATCAGCTAATCAGATTATTGGATTTTAAACTTAAAATTAAGTTGAATATTTCATCTCCAGAATGTATCATCATGATCCCAGCAATTTTTGTCTGAGTTGAGGGTTTTCCACAGCACATGTCAACATTCAGTACTTATTTTACTTGCACTCCAGACACAAATTAACATTAATAATAATAATAATAATAATAATAATAATAATAACCTCATCCTGTATACTGTAGGTTGACATTTTGTGCAATGAAGAACTTCTTGGGAAGGACCACATGCTGAAATTCATTATGGCCACACGATGGAGAGTGAAGGTTTGTAAAAGGTTCATCACATTTTAGTAAACAAAGTTTCATTTAGAACATTTATGTCACGTGAGAAGAGAGACAATAATTTTATTGCAGCTAGAGAATCAATAGCTCTAGTAAACATTTCTTTTCTTCAAATTTAATGTTGCTGTAGAATCTTGATAATTCAAGCACTAAAATATTGTTATACGCCTTCCTGAAGGTGGAGTGTATAATGTTAAAACATTTTTTGCCCATATGTTTGCCTGAATCACATTACAACTATCTGCAAAATTTCTGTATTAAAACTTGTCATCCAGATATACATTACATAAAATGAGCAAAGAAGGGAAAAATAACCAAAGAAAAAGGCAGTAACCATAATATGTTCTGTAAGTAGATAAACAGTCATACTATTCTCATAATTCAGGCAGAATAATTTGAAAGATGATATATTAGGCATTGACCTTTGTGCATGCTTATTTTTGTAACAAATACTGGGGGGGATCGTATGTTCCATATAAGCTTATTTTCTGTAATAGATTACTGTTCATATATGCATTTAATGTTTATATTTTGCAGTATCCCCTCATCAGTAGTGTTGCAGGAAATACTTATTGCTTTGGGGGTGGGAGTAGCTATAGTACCTAATCTTTTGCCTGTCACCTTGGGATGTTGCTCTAATCATGCTGACTTTAACATCCTTTTGAAACTGGATAAAATTATTAGCAATTCCATATGTATAACTATTTTATGATTTAAAAAAAGAATTTGCACTGAATCACCTTCGGGTATAAATTGAAGCTGATCACATAAATTACAGTACATTCTTGTTCCCATTAGTGATGAAGGCTGTTGATTCTTTCATTTACAGGATGGACCACTGCTGCTTCATTACAGACAACGATTAGAGATTTAACACACAGTTTAGATGTAGAATGAAAGGGAATCTCTCATAGTTTGGATAGTTCTGTCAAGTTAAACAAATCCTGTCACATTGTATGCGCTTATTTATGATAGCATTTGTTAAGATATATATATATATAAAACAATGATTTCATCAAAAGTTTAGTCTGCAATGACCAGATAAGATCAAATTATGAAATTATGCTTTTGCATCTTTTGTAATATTTCTACAGATAGCCATTCAGAAGATATCAATAATTGTCACATATTTTACCTTGTTGTATTTGTGGATTTTATATGTAAGCACTGTGGCAGCACAGTATCTTGTGTGGCTCTAATATACCAAAATATTACAGCAC
The DNA here is from genome assembly GCA_016617855.1 of Megalonaias nervosa. NCBI lineage: Eukaryota > Metazoa > Mollusca > Bivalvia > Unionida > Unionidae > Megalonaias > Megalonaias nervosa. Next base: position 52,439 of record JAECUM010004127.1, on the reverse strand, counting down.
TGTTTTTTATAATGAATCCAGATTTATCACTGAAACAGAATCAGTAAAAGGATAAATCCATCATTACCATGCAGTTTTGAGTTAGACTGTTACAAATGAAAATTAGCTCCATTTGTTATGAACTACTGTGAAATCACTTTTTAGTGGTATATCAGTTTTTTTTAGATTTCATTCTTGCTACAAAGCATGAATTTAAATATCATCAAACAATGATGTTGCTGTGGAAACAATATTACCCATTCCCAATCCATGAATTAAAGCACCAAGAAAAAATTTATTTTTTTCCCCCCAAAATACAAAACTGAATTGATATCCTTGAAAAGAAATCAGTTAACAGCATCTCTTTCTATTAATATTGAAAGCCATGACTATAAAGACTTTAACTGTGATTGATAATTATTTGATATAATAGACAAATTTACCACAATGCATACATAGGGACCAAATATGTTTCACTGTAGCAAGGGACCAGCATGTGAAGTTGACACACTTTTGTGTAAGGGACAGAGTAGACCCATTTAGAACATCATCACATCAGCTTTTTTCCCTAGCAAAGGACATTATATATATATATATGTCCTTTGCTAGGAGAGAGAGAGAGTATTCATCATTATGAATTGCCATCATGCCCATTACTGTTATTAAGTCACAATAACTTTATTGAGTAAAAGTGACTCACTGATGTGTCATTATTTGCAACCTAAGCAGTAAATTGTGCCAATTGAAACTGAATTATTTCTTCTGTTGTTTTCCATACAAAAGTTGCAGCAATAATTGTAAAAAGTGCAGGTGTTTCATTGACTGTTGAAATGTCATTGAATGCTATTTTCAACACCCGTATTTATTTATGATGAGCCATTGTCTGCCAAAAACACTCAAATTTGGGAAGTTTCTTTACAGTTACCTCTTAATCTCTTTCAAAGTATCAAACTTAATCCAGCATGCATTGGAAAGGGACAAGGATGCTCCAGCTGAGTATAGACCTGATCCACCATTGCATGGATGGTAAGGGTGTTGGCCTTTATAAAATCAATGTTTATTGTGTAACTTGAAATTGTGTGATCATTACATTATGACATCATCTGTATAATGTCACTTGTTACCCGATTGTATAATAGTGCATTGAACTCAGGGAGATATTATACATAAAATGATACGACATGTGTCTCTTATTAAATATGCAGTAACAGATATTTCAGTAAAAATGTTAGGCAGAACCAATTTTCATGACTCTTTTTTTTTGAAAAATTTAAAATGTGCAAATATTCAAATATTTAATATGTGGTCACCCTTAATGTCCATAGTGTTCACATTAAATCATTTAGAATAAACTCAACCCTGATAAACAGTAGATTGTTTAATGGCAGCTCTTGCTCTATGCTGAGCTTTATTGGTATTATGCAGGAGTAAATGTACTGTATCTTTTATATTACCCATTGGACATATAAGTGATCCCTTGTTGTAATGATGTTCATGGGAACCATTACTAGTGGACATGTTATTGGCATGACTGCATTATGTTGCCCTATTCATGGAAAAAGAAGATGTAATTCAACTTGTATAATGGGATTTGTGACCATTCTTGTGTTATATCAGAGACAGTTTACTGATGTGCTTCGTAGTGAGTGACCAAAACTGTGATGGAAACCATTATGCCCAAGCAAGACAATGATATAGTGATACATCCATAACACGATTCAGTTTTGTGTTGCAATTTTAGGCACTTTTGATAGGGCATACATATTCTATGAACACGTTTCAAGTTTTATTCTTCAGTACTTGAATGGATTGGTCTTGCGTTATTTATAATCTGTCAGGAAGAGCTGCAGTATGTAGGTGATATCTTGGCATGCCTATTGTTTGCATAAAGATGGACTTATGTTACCAGGAACTACCTGAATATTAGTGGGATGATATGCAGATTGTGGTCAATATCTTCACCATTTGTGTCAGTGGCACTTAGCAAGATTTTCATGCTGAACAACAAATAATACAATTAGTAGATTTGAAGGTAGACTTTGAGAATAGAGTTATGAGTTTCCTAAGAACAAAGAGTCCTTAATTGAAACACCTGTTGTACCTCATATCAGTTAGTGGATGACGTGTACAACAGTACCTGCCTTCAGAAATTCAGATCACTAGCCATGTACATGTACTGTGAATTTATATACTTTTAAGGAAGTCATTTTCATGGTGTTGTGAAAAATAACATATTTACCATTATTCATTGGATCCTTAAATTTATAATAACTAGAACAAAACAATTCTTCAAAAATTGTTACCTTGCAAACAAAGTAGTAAAGTCACAGTATGAAATGAGCAGTTCATAAAATAGCCTGCACAAGTCTACAATTCTTTTGTAAATATCAGCAACAAGAACCATTTTTGGCCACATGTCCTGCATTCTTGAATATTTGAGTTTTCCTCCAACCCATATTAGGGTCATTTAAATCATTCCTAGCCCCTTCTCATTACATTATTACCATATATATTATCATATAAATGGAGTCCACCACAAACAACACAGCTCCTGATCTGCTGTTGCATAATACCTTGGCAGATCCTGGTTTGTGTTGTTTGTTTTATTGAGTACTCCTAATGAACTGCATAGATCCAGAATTGCCAGATCTGAGAATGCATTATAGGATGCAGAGCTGGATTTGTGCAGTTTGCAGTTGGACTTGACTTATAAGTGAGTATATATGGTAAATGTTGGTTACTTCTGCTGTCTTTTAACTGCACATAGCTATTCTATACCTTGCAGCTATGATATATACTTGCATAATTCACTAGCAGATATGTGTCAGTGTTGTTTGCTACAACTAATCAGCAGAACAAACAGCGTGGACCATGATCTGCCAACATATTTTGCAGTGGGATCTGATTTAGACTCTAGTACATGTGGTATTTACATAACTGTAATCTGGCATTTCATTACTGTTTCACATTTGACTTAAGTGTACACTATTTAGTTCAGTGTGCTACAGTATTCAGTTTTTGCATTTTTATGTTACTAAACATTTGAATAATAAGCAATATTTACCTGCAGATGTGGAAATTTAAGTCATTGCATGTACAGATACAAAGAGCACTTATTTTCACATAATTTGTGAATTGTACTTTTGTACAAGAAAGTTTGTTATTCCATGTGAATTGTGATTCATTCCTCTGTCTGATAAATTCATCTTTCTTGGCAATTTAGTCATTGTTACTTATTTCATATTGATACGGTACAACAATGATTAGGATCACATGCAGTATCTATTGTGCCAAGTGTATTTGCAAGGACTCGCACCACTTTCTAAAAATGGGGGCAAAAAGTCGATTTTTTTTTTTCAAATGGAAGGGAGAATTTCCCCCTAAATTTTCAGTTCTAGAATAGACTTTGACATGGCAGTCACACATTGAAGTGTCTCTTCTAACTACTGCAGTCCTGGTCTGAACCTTTAGTGTGATGTTTATATTTTCCTTTTATTTTGTATCTACAGTATGTTGTTTACAGGACTGGACAAATCGTAAAATCATCTACATGCTCATAATGAAGATTTTCATGAAACTTCAAAATAAAATCAGCTTATTTCCTTCATTTTTAATGTGTCTTATGACTGTCAGACATTTAATTTTTCCAGCTCTGTAATTGTTCTTTGGCTGCACTATTCAGTGATACATGTGACTGAATAAATTAGAAATAAGTATAAATGTAACCGATTGTTTGAAAGCTGTTAAGATTTGCTTTTGTTGACTGATTAGGCAGACTTCAGGTGCATGAAATATTCAAAATTTAATATGTCTTTTTTTAATACTGTTACTTATTCATTTGTCTGTTACATTGAAATAAAATATTTGTAAGAAAATGTATTGTAAAATTTTGTGTTCAGTAAATTTAATGCAAATCTCAATGTTATTACAGATAACATTATCAATAACAAGGAATTTTTCATTTGTTCACAGTTTGTCTCTTCTGATGAAGTTTTATCCATCAACGTATTGTGGTCAGGATCCTAAGACTCATTGTGTTGTCAAAAATGTATTTATGCATGCATCATTTTATAAAAAAAATTTTCTTCATTTGTTAATGGTGCAGGACAAGTATAATTATTCCACCAGTGGTGGTGGTGGTGTCAGCAGTGATAGGGTATTTTTAAACCTGACTAATTTTGTGTCATTGGGTGTATTCAGCTACAACATAGGTAGAATATTATTACACTGTATGCATGTAAAGTTTGTACTATGATATGCTACAAGCTCCTGTATTAACAGGATCATAATGCCATTCACAGGCAAACATATGTTTTGTTGCAGTTCTTAATATTTACATATTTTGAAGTTGACTTTTTTAATCTGCACTGTGAATCTATTATTCTGCTGACATGGCATCAAATCCTAATACAGGGAAACCCCCCTTTGACATGATGGTCAGGGTTCATAGAGTAGTAATGTTTTGTACAAGTCATTTAACAAGAACAGTTGTAGTACATGTGTACTTACCAATAGATCTCAGTACATTCATAACAGTGAATCCATAATAGTTCCCTTGAATATGTGTGCAAAGAAGCATAATCTTTACTCATCTCAGCATTATTCAAGATGTGTCTTAATTCACTGTAAAAATTATTTTTGGAATAATATGAGGAAATATTGGGCTCAGTTATCTTTTATTATGCAGATGTGTAAGTGTTAAGGCCAGTAATTAGTATTCGATAAATTGCAGACTTCTAGAATTGTCTCTGCTGGATCCAGTTTGAATCTGAGTACCTAATTTATTGCTAATACACTCAATTAAGCTTACGAAACGCTATATACCAGGTCTTCAAAAATATATTCCATACATGTCTGATGGTGACTTTTCTTTTCTTTCCTTTTTTCTAGCCATCAAAAAAATGTCCAAATCTGACACTTGGAGCTTCTAATGAAAAATTTGTATTAATGCTTGAAAAATAATCATTACAATTTAAATTCACATACATGGATATTGATCTGTATTGTTCATTAGATTAACATTTTAACAGGTGTGAAAATACCTTTGGTATTCTCTGTACACAGTACAATGCGAGTCTTTATCCAATTTGAGAGTAACCATTAGGTCTTGTAGGTACAGCGAGATCTCCAGGAAACATCCGAGCTATACTCTCAAAGAGGGATGAAGAATAAATTAAATGAGCCCTTATTGAAAAAAATGTTGACAACTACAGCTTGGCACAATTGTAAAGCATAAATGTAGTATCATTTTTGAGTGGTTGTGTTCAAATGTCAACTTTCCAATATAGTACATGTAACTTTGATTGCTAAATCCATTGTAACCATGAAAAACAATAAGTATCTTTTCAACATACTTAAAAAATGTGATGCAGAGATATATTTATGGTAACTTTATAAGGTTCAATGAAGAATGGAGAGGATACACGTGTGTCGCAATTACTGAAACTGTTCTTGAAGAATGTCCAGCAATCGTTGGTGAATTCTCTAGACTTCTATTATATAAATACACAAGATATTTCATTCCACTATGGTAGAGACAACAGGGATAGAATTTTTTGTTTACCAAGGAACTGATGTATATTAGATGCCAGTGGATTGATCACATAATGATTGATTGACAACACTGCCAAGTATATATCCACCAAGATGGCTTTTGTGATATTTTTTTTCTTCTTATTTTGTAAATAAAGCAACACCCAACAGTTGCAGGAACTGTTTGCTGCAATATTAATTTTGGTGATTAGCAATTACTTAGGTTGGTATATTAATTTTTAATTTGAGTGATAAACATGTTTCTGCAACCTCATTGTTTGGAGCTTGGGTGATGAGCAAACATTGCATGAAGTCAAACACCTAGGAGAAGAATTACCTTTATGAGCTTAATTGCTTATTCAGTGTGAATTAGAATTGGAGTTGTCTGCATTATGTAAGAGCTGGGATCTTGAAAAATAATCGCAAGCTAACAAGAAAGTCATCCTGACTGCATTGCAGTGAGCATTCACAAAACAAGAAAGAAATTGGTAAAGAGCTTGTAAGAATTAGAGAACCATGCCATGACCATATTATATCCAAATTCATGTTATAATAAAGCATGTTATAACAAGATTCACTGTGCATATCACAAGCACGGTTCTTTGGACACTTGGGATAAAATCGACTTTTCTTTATTGACATCAACTTAATTACTGCCAAATCATGTACTTCATTACAAAGATTTTTATTCTGCTTCATGAAGATGTGTTAATGTCCTCATGGTTCATTCATGTTTACATATTTAGTCCGCAAAGGTCTGTTTCTTGAAAGGAAAGGAAAATTCAATTGTGACAAGATATGCAAGCCAATGTATGAAAGAGTACAGCATTGTTACAAATATATAAAATGAATGTTTTGAATTAAAATGTACTTTAATTATGTTTAAGCAATAAAAATATTTTCACATTGTTGTAGAGATATATGAATTGTTTACTGTAATATGTACGAACTCTTGAAGTTTGTCATGTTAATACCATACATGTAAATAAATTCTATATTAAGACATTGTTCTTTTATATGTACCTTCTTTGATATGATCAAAAACTTTTGAGCAAGACCTATCAAGGGGAGGTCATAATAAACTACTATGCAGTCATTAGGTACCTCTTATTAATATAATCAAGATTATATATATATGACATGAATGTACTCAGTATGGTTAGAGAGTTATAATTTGTTCCAAGCAAGACTCGAATTTGCACTTGTGATATAATCTACTTGATCATGCAGCAGTGCAGTCATAGCCAAAAAGGAACTGATGTTCATCAACTGTCTATTGCCGTACAAACAAACATTATGTTTGGGTGGGTGGGTGGGGTTAGCAGTAATTTGATATCAGCATGTTTGGCCAGTATTTCTTAGATTTATGGCCCATAACATTCTAGCATGTATAATTGATTTCACTAAGAGTTCTGTGAGGCTTCGATTTACAAGTTTCAAATAAGATGGATAATGAGCAAGTTTTTTTTATTTTATGTATTTGCTATTTTACAGAGTCTGAGCATTGTATTGGCTTAAAATCCAATGGCTTCTTAACTTCAGTACATACATTTTTTATCTCACAGGGCCTTAAGGCTAAGAACTGTATGTTATGGCCCAGCATCCTCATGTGTCACCAGTCATATGACATCCATCCATCAACAATCTATGTTCAGCTTCTTTCCAAACACAACAATAGACAACATTTAAAGATCTTCTCAAAAAAACACTTTACAGATTTTGCCTAAATTTTGCAATATCCTGCTTTTAAGAGCTTTTAAAATTGTACACATGATGCCAATCCACCATGAAATATGGCCACTGTTGCTAAAAATAAAAAACCTAAAATGGCTTCTAAAATAAACTGCAGAATTTGGGCAAAATAGGCAGAAAGCATCCTGACTTAAAGGGCTTTCTAGATTTTAGAGATCATGCTGATCTGCCATAAAATATACCTGCCCTTAAAAATAGAAAAACATTTAGGAAACTTGTCCAAAAGCATTTAAAAGAATTTGACCAAAGTTGACAGAAAATATCCAAGCAAAGTCTTTGAAATTTATATCAATGATGCTGATCAGCTGTCAGAAATAACCTATGTTACTAACATTAATCAGCTTCTTAAAAATTGTCTAACAGAATTTTAACGAATCTGTCAGAGGGCATTCAGGCTTTATAAGCTTTCAGATTGCACAATCGATGCCTATACACCTCAAATATGGCCACCATTACTAAACATAGGAAACCTTTTACCAGCTTATTAAAAATCATTCAAAAGAATGGTAAACATTTTCATTTAAAGGCATTTCAAAATGTATACAAATAATACCAATTCTCCATCAAGTATGACATTGCAAACAACAAAATGAGAGAAAACATTTCAATCACTTGATCAAAAATGCTCAAGAGAACTTGACCAACTCTGACAGAAAGTATCATGGCATAGAGGCCAATGAAGTTTCAATATTGGATAAATGATACTGATGTGCCATCAGATATGTGTGTAGATACAAATAGAGAAACCTTGCAACATTTGTTTTCATATATGCATTTCAATAGCACTGAAAGAAATATTTAAATAAAGTATCTCCCAACTTTTGCCAACCGCTGTTCTTGCTTTTGGTTGTTAGTGGTCAGCTGGGTGAGCAATTTCAGATTTATATGGGCCTCTCGTTTTATTAATTAGAATTTAATCCTTACTAAGACTGTTGACTTCAGTGATCAGCAGTTTTACAGTTGTGGCACTTGATCTCCTTTGAATAGCCACTGTAATGTTTTGCCAGTGTAATGGTTTGGTAACACTAGCATCAACATTTTGCATTAGCCATGAAGTTTGATCTTTAGTCCCAGTGAGATTGATAATCAAACGATTTTACAGAGTTATGGTGTTTGAACAACTTAAAAGAAGCATTTTCATATATTTTGTGAATACCAGCATAAGAATTATTGTCTAATTTTAATGGAATTACATGTCGTGCTTCATATTTGCAAGATCACCCGAGTTCAGTGATCAGAAAATTTCAACTGTACTTTATACATTTATGGCCCATAACTGACGGAGAATGTGCATGAATGAAAACCAAAATTTCATTCCATGTTTTGTCATACATTTTCACTCTCATCTGGAAACAACAAGGTCTGTCTGGCTAATACTGCATTGTTCTCCAGATACCACTGTGGACATTTAAACATCCACATGCTATATTTGATGTTCGAATATTCTTCCAATCCTCATTTTTCAGAGCAAATTAAATGAAATATGAACTTGCTATCATGGTCATACGTCTCAGTATTCAGATGGTTCAAAACAATGACATGATGTTGCAGCTTCATGTGGCCTAGCCAACCAATAGAAGATTACTGAAGTCTTCTAGAACCATCCAAGCCCCCCCAACCAATGAGATATTAACCCAAAGTTGTCAACAAGTCTTATTATTAAGACTATTATTAGTAATTATCAACACATACATAAGCACCTATTTATAGATCATATGTAATTTTGTGCTCTTAATATTCCTAAAACAGACCCTAGTAATGTAGGCAAAATCTAACTAAAGATAATCTGTACAATATACATAACAACTATAGCTCAACCCAACATAAATGATGGTTGTGTTCCCAAGAGTTGCCATGTAACTCGAAATGCATAATTAAAAATGTTTGGTTTCATCACCTTTAATCTTCACTGAAATACATAATTAACTTTAATACCATTCATTTTAGCCATTTATGAGACCAAATTTTTTTCTTTTGTTTTTTAAAAATAATTTTATTATTATTTAGTTTTCAAAAAAGAAATTGAATAAAAACAATTTTTTTTATAGGAAATCACATTAACTGCATAACTTGGCAGAAACTTTAACTGATTTGGTATCAAACAGTCAAATGTCAAGGTCACACTGAAATAATTTTTGGTCTGCTTTTGTAAGCTCAAATTGTTCAGAATGCCAAGTAGCTTATAGGATTGCCCTACATCTATCATGCATTTTGTACTGTCCATTACCTGTTCATCATCATGCATTGTGTGTTGTCAATTTTCTGTTCTTCGATCATGCATTGTGTTGTCCATTATTTGTTTATCGATCATGCATTGTGTTTTCTGTTCATTGATGATGCAGTGTGTTGTCTATTGTCTGTTCATCGATCATGCATTGTGTTGTCCATTGTTCATTGATGATGCATTGTGTGATGTCCATTGTTCATTGATGATGCATTGTGTGATGTCCATTGTTCATTGATGATGCAATGTGTTGTCCATTGTTCATCAATCATGCATTGTGTTGTCCATTGTCTGTTCATCAATCATGCATTGTGTTGTCCATTGTTCATTGATGATGCATTGTGTGATGTCCATTGTTCATTGATGATGCATTGTGTTGCCCATTGTTCATCAATCATGCATTGTGTTGTCCATTGTCTATTCATCGATCATCCATCTTGTGTTGTCCATTGTTCATTGATCATGCATTGTGTGATGTCCATTGTTTGTTCATCGATCATGCATTGTGTGTTGTCCATTTGTCTGTTCATCGATCATGCATTGTGTTGCCCATTGTTCATTGATCATGCATTGTGTGTTGTCCATTGTTCATTGATGATGCATTGTGTTGCCCATTGTTCATCGATCATGCATTGTGTTGTCCATTGTTTGCTCATTGATCATGCATTGTGTGATGTCCATTGTCTGTTCATCGATCATGCATTGTGTGTTGTCCATAATCTTTTCATCAATCATGCATTGTGTGATGTCCATTGTTCATCGATCATGCATTGTGTTGTCCATTGTCTGTTCATTGATCATGCATTGTGTTGTCCATTGTCTGTTTATCAATCATACATTGTGTTGTCCATTGTCTGTTCCCCAATCATGCATCGTGTGTTGTCCATTGTCTGTTCCCCAATCATGCATTGTGTGTTTTTCCATTGTCTGTTCATCAATTATGCATTGTGTGTTGTCCATTGTCTGTTCATCACTTATGCATTTTTTTGTCCATTGTCTGTTCATCAGTTATGCACTGTGTGTTGTCCATTGTCTGTTCATGGATCATGCACTGTGTGTTGTCTTATCCTGTTTGCTCCCTTCAGGTTAAATGTCTTGTAAAACCTGGCAGCAGAAATCCCAAGAAAAATTGACATCTTTCCTCACTTGTTCCAACAACCCTGATGGAATGTGTTTCATCTGCATCCAAATCTACTTAAACCTGCATGTCTACATCCTTTCAAACAAGCCCTCAAATGCAAACATTTCTCAGAAGAAATGGTGGTGAGAATAAGTTGGGCAAGAAGGTCCACAGCTATGAAAGCATACGAGAGTTGTGGTGTGGGAACATAACTCCACTTAAAGCATCATTACACCAGCTGGCTAAATTTTTTGTTTGACTTTTCAAGGTAAAGAAGATTGCATCCATTGCTATAAAGGTTGCCATTCCACAATCTCTGACACTTTTAAGTATCATGGAAGGGAGGATATAGAACAAAGCAAAGAGCTCTACTATCTTATGGAGAACTTTGACCAATCACACTGAAGGCTTGGCTTTGTACCCCAAATGGAATCTACCATGGGTTCAAATACAGCTGAATAGGGTTTTACCTCAATAACCACATATACGAAACTGTGACCATCTTAATATCGATGATATAAAAGCGCAAGCATTAATACACAACAATGCTGAGTAGATAATAATTTAAAAGCAGCAAGTATTATTAACAGTGTGTACCCAAAATATTTTAATTTAAACGATGCAATGAAAATATATCTAACAGAAATACAGATATAGCAATGTCATACAGTAACTATCTGTTACTAGACCTGTATATTTAATTTGTGAGCTATGTCATGTACATAGTCCATCAATGGTTGCTGGCTGTAATGCTTTTTATTTCTGTTGCTGTTTCTTTGTAGACATATTTGACTGTAGAAGGTTGTTCTCCAATGATGAACTGTTCAACTTCATCTTGTTCATGCTGTTCTTTCTCGAGACCATCAGTCAACTTCCAGAAGAACAGATGATTAGCTCTTAGAAGTTCAATGAAACTTCTGTGCCATAATGTTTTACAAATTTCGAGACATTCTCTGTATACTAATTCCACATTCACAAAAGATATTTTACAAATTAGCTACAGTATTTCTATAATGATTTGCTGCTTTAATTATAACAATTGTTGAAATTATTGTATTTAATGCCACTTTGAAGACTACTCATTAACGGTGGTGTTATTATCTTATTATTAATGACTTGTTCTTTGGGTGGACACGATTTTATATGCATGGTTACTAAAGTACACATTGAATAAGGGCCTGTTTGAACCACTAGCTCTCTTATTAAACCTGATCCTAGTCACTCTAGCTACAGCAGGCAAGCAGAATATGTGCTTTGTTGGTCGATCCGAACTATCAACAGTTTACCCAACCGTTCACTGCCATGAAAAGACTCGCTTTGGCAATCAGTCATTTATGGTGAAACCTGTCATTGTGACCCTTCACCTCCAGTTATCTGCAAGACAAAGTGTGGACTTTGACTTGGTACTTTAAACAAAATGAACTGCCACAAAGAGGGCAATCTCACTTATTATATACTTCTGAAAGGGGGGAAAGGTTGTTATCTCATCTCAGGCTCATGAAGGTTAGGCAGTCACTATGATCATGGCCAATGATTGCAATTGTTCATTGACAGATATTATACAATCTGCATCTGGGCATATGGAGTCAATGCTCAAGCCTGTATATTTCTCTGGAGGTTGAATTCTACCACACAGACCTTGAGAGATTGGAGACAGATCTTCTCTAGGGTGAGAGGATGTAAGTCCCCCCACCTCTTAACTATTCTCCTATGGTATTATGATTAGGCAACATATTTGATGAAAGCAATTTTTGGAGTAAAATGCTTCTTCAACAATACTATTCCAATTATAATATAAATACACCTTCCCTGCAGTTACATCCTATTGACAGAGCATGCATTCCACTCCAACAGTAACTGAGGTATGAACAGGTTTGGGTGCCAATCCCTATTTACAAGGGAGATCACTCTAATTGGATTCCCATGTGTGTGGACAGACAACTTTTGGCTTTTGTTACAGCTAGAAGTTAATTTGGAAGGGGCTGGATATGCAAGACACTGGTTGTACACCTAAGGTATTATGATGGGATAAGTTTTATTGAAGAAACATATTTTACTCCAAAAATTGGTTTCTTGCAAATACCCTATGTTGATAACTTTATTTGCAGAGAATTATTTAGAAAATCTTTCCCACATTTGAAGTACTTAAATATTTGTAAGCAATTCTGATGTGTTTGAAGATACAGAGTTTGACAGTTACAAGTATTACAATGCTAAAGTACCTGAAATAAGTCATTTATATGTTAGCACATATATTGTGCATTATTTTACAGTAATTAATATATTTGATTCCAGTATTCACAAATTTTTTCAAATTTAGATTTTGCATTTCTAGCTTTCATAAATAAAATACCTATGTTATTTTCCTGAACTCTTCTAAATTTAATTAACATGAGTAAAGAAACCAGCAACATTAGAAAAGGTAACAATCGTGAATGATAACCATGTGACTGTCAGCTGAAAACCATAACTTTTAAAGATCCTGGATAACTTAATGCACAATAATTATGCCTTTATCTTGGGAGAGAATTCCTATCAGATTATTGACTGTAAAATAAAAAGTAAAACTGACATGATATAAAGTTAGCGAGATAGTTACTTATGTTGCATTCTTACAATACTACGCGTAAGACTGCTCAATAAAATGGGTCAACTTTTAAGTTTTCTATGCCAAGAAAGTGATATCAGTCCCACATGGGTCTCTTGTCAATGTTCTGAACTGCTGGAAGCAATGTGCAATTTAGACCTGCTTTATTAATCAAAGTGTTTTGTTAATCTCCAAATTCTCTGAATAATTATGTAGATTTAATAAATACCTGTACATGAAGCTCATTACTGTCTTACAAAGCTACAGGTAACTCAACACCTGAGGTAGTACTGAAACATTACATAGTCAGTGACAAGTCTCAACACCTTCATCTCAGCAAAGCAAAATCCCTTGAAACTGAATCATATTTCAGAACCCAAAATGTTCCTTATTTTCATTAAACTTTAGCACTTTAAACCAAACCTCATCTACACTGAAAACCAAAAGAAATATTTTGACCAAAAGCCAATTTTAAAGAAAAAAAGATTCCATTAAACTGGCGAAGGTTCTGATATGTTAACCTATCTACACCTTGGTGGATCGCTCCAATATTTCAATGCTTTTCACTAGCGACATCTATTGGCTTTCACAACTTGCCTCCCTTATGTAATGCCAACTAACAAAAAGAATAACGTGTAACAGCAGTTCATTGTACGCTGCCTGAAAATGGTACAGGCAGCTGTCAGGCCACCAAGTTGTTGACAGTGACAACAATAAATGTAAGAGCAATTTTGATTGATGCATCCAATGAAATTCACACCCGAAGAACTGAAATATTGGACTGATTTGCCAAGGTATAGATAGGTTATCATATCGGTACCTTGGCTAGCAAAGATGGATCAGAGTATGTGGCCCACCAATGGTATTTTAAAAGCATAAGCAAATGCAGAGTTTAAAAAACATCAAAGTACATACAGATGTAACAAAATCTAATTATCACAGATACCACTTTAAAAACTGTACTGGTTATTGATCTTTTACCAGAACATAAAAACATTAACTTGTGTGTGAAGGGATATTTGTCACATCTCATTCCAAGGAGAAAATACCTGGTAAATAACCTCGATCAACCGGAAACTCATGACTGAAAATGTGATTGAAACCATTAATACTGGTCTGAGAATTTTAACTATATATGTGCACTACACCCCATCAGCAGTTACGGCAATGCTATTCCTAATACTTCAGACAGTCAGGCTATTAAGAAATGAAAATTATTAAAATGAGAATAAATTAGAGATGTGTCTGGCCCCACCATCATAAAACTTTACTCAACTCCACATCCTACTTGAAAATATTATGACCAATCTGCATTTGTCAGTTTCAAGTAATACTTCCAAGTCTGGAGTAATAGTTAGTCCTCAAAATGTCAAGTCTTATGATGAAGGGTTTGAGCACCTGCCAATATGGCACAGTTGAAGAATGCTCCCTAAACAGAATATAGCATATGACAAAAATTGTAGATAGTGAGAAAAATAAGGCTCGCACATCTTCATGTGGAGTCTTAATTACAGCACAAGTCACACAGGTCATGTAGAGATTCAACACTATTTCAGTAATGTATGTCATTTTTTAGAATTTGATTCTACATACCTCTAAGCAGCAAGTATTCACTTCATTTGGATTCGTATACATCCATATTCCTTTGGAAGATCATCATTTAGATACCCCGAGAGGTGCATACGGCAAAGTCAATGTTCAAGTACATAGACATTTTTGAACAAAATGAACCCAAAGGTGTGATCCAGTACAATCCAGATTGAATGTTGTGTGCTGTGATGTCACAATGAAAGCTATGCATATTGATAAACAAATTCATACTACCCTCGATTGTGATGATTCCACTCAACGTACTGTTATTTTGACCCAAGCTTAGTACATGGCCACCACTGTAAAAGTCAATAGCAATAGATAATTTTCATCTGGAAGTTTCTTGGTGATAGTTAATGTGCAGAGCATTCAATAATCAGGATTGAATAGACTTTGGTTCAAGAAAATGAGTGTTAAATTTTAAAATAAATTTTTTTATTTAATTTAAAATGGGTAAATGTGCATACATTGCCCATGTGACTTGCACTATAAGTTTCAACATTACAAGAGATCTTCATAAGTAATAGTTTGTAAACTCAGTGTGGGGAGAACATGAACACCTTAATTCATGTAAAACTGTTAATGTTTCATTTATTTCCATATCAACATTAATGTCAAAATTCCTAATATACTATTTTTATAAATATTATATGTCTCATACAACTGTATAAATTGCAACTCAAGTTACGGAAATTTACTGGTATGTAAAAAATGCAAATACAGACACAATACAAAAGCAGACGGACATTTGATTAAACTGGCTAATAATCTATATTTTATATTTCAGATGCCATTTGTATACCTTACATTAGAATTAGTAGTTTAAACATTTGGCAATGTCTGACTTTAATGAAGTTGTGAAGTAATAATAATATGGATAATGCACAATAATTTGCAGCAGTGTGTGTGTGTGTGTCTGTTTGTGTCCATGATATGTTCATCCTTTATTCTTTCATTTGCTATTGTATAATCTTCAGGTAGATACATTATACTATGATTATGATGCCAATGCACTTGAAAGAATAAAGGATGACCGTAACCGATATGTTGAATTTACAAATTTACTTATATATATATGAACAAGCACATGGACCTATTCAAATTATATATATATATATATATATATATATATAATATATATATATATATATATATATATATATATATATATGTTCAATGGCTTGATGACATGCAGGTCTTCATTCTGCATTTAGTCATTTAGTTAAGCCCTTTTAAACAATTCACACAAGTTTTTCCTGCTGTAACTTGAAATTGTATGCCTAACCCCAAATGCTTGCAGCAGGCATATATTCACTTGGCACAGACCATCCATCTTTACATGCACATGTCTAAACATATGTTCATTCACCCTAGGAATCTAGTTAGCAGAACTGTGCAGAAAAAACTTGCTGTTGACAGGTAGGTATGTTTGTATGCATATGTAGATATTATCATGGGTATATTATCATGCTACTAACATTATTTTTTCCATTCTTTGAAAAAACTTGTTGGACTGAGGCATGCAAACCTTGCAAGCAGTCAAGCAAGACAACTTAACATAGACTAGAGAAATTTGATGTACATATCAGTATGCATTTAATTTAAGTAGATAGTCTGAGTAGGTTTTTGTGCCATTAAAGGAATTTTTCAGTCTGTGCTGAGGGAATACAATATACACACATCTGCTTACCTGTTACAAGCATGTGAATGACTGCAATTTTCAAGTATACGCAGAATAGAATCCAATTTTATGTACATGTTTGATATGAAAAAAAAGCAGCTACCATTTAGTTAATTTTGACAACTCTTGTTACCATAATTTTTAATGATAATGCCATTACAAGGCAATGAATGTCTTTTATAATCATCAGTAACACCATAAATGGGTTAGACAACATTGTACTTGGACCCAAGCCACAAATGGGTTAGACAACATCGTACTTGGACCCAAGCCAAAAATGGGTTAGACAACATTGTACTTGGACCCAAGACTTGACCTGTTACTTATAGATACACTTTAGACAAGTCAATGCATGTTCAGTACAGCAAAAAAAAAAACTTGATCTATTTATAAAATCATATACTGCTCAAAAAAATACATAAAAGGTTGAATAAATGATCACATGTATTTTATCGAATGAACTGGATTTGGCAATGCAGGGTACCATCATTTAAACTGCTGCACATTGGCCCAAGACTTAACAACCTGTTACTGTTCAACTTAAGGCAAGTCAATATGTGTTTGGTACAGCAATAAGAAAACTTTGGTCTATTTATGAATGCATTTATTGCTCGCAAACCATTCATAAAATGTTTAATACATGATCACATCTATTTGTTTATTTATTGACTGACCTGGATTTGGAAAAGCAGGTGCCACCATTCAAACTGCCAATAAACACATTTGCAGAATGGAAGAAAATTTATGAATGCATGCTTGATTAAATTGTCACCTTTTACAAAGGAACATCAACAAAGATCAGGAACATTTAAAAATGATTACAGAATGCAAGTGACCCATGATGGTATCTAAATCAAGTGGCAAATAAGCAGATGTCTTCATGCAGCTTAACATGTAAAACAAAGTGCAACAATAGATCAATTGCAAGTCTTTTTTAATCCTAAATAAACTCAATATGTGTCACCATTATCTGATGCAGATTAATTGATTTAAGATTATATGTTTATAAATCAACAGTAGCGAGTCTTCACAACCCTGGAAAATACTGGTATTTTCCCTAAATGTACAAGCAACAACTCTGGTTGTAGAAATAAGTATCGATTGATTCTTGTATATATGCTGTACCTCTTCCTCTCCTGGAATATATCTAGCAAAAATCACAGTAATAAATGTATAGTCAATTTCGTCCCCACATTTAATAAGAAATACTGTACATACCTGCATATGAGTCCAAATGCAAACATAGGCCCTGAGCTGTCATTGCATAATGCACCACTAGACCTATGTTGTTTGTTCTACTCATTACTCCTAACAAACTGCATAGATCAAGATCTGCCAGCATGTTATGTGATCTGGGTCTGTGATGTTTGCACCTGGACTTGATTTATATGTGAGTATATACAGATAAAGAATATACAGTATAAGAAACAAATTCAAAATTTCTACTTTGAAAACTTTGTGAGTTACTGCCAATTACTTAAATATTCAGACATAAACAATAATTACTTGACTCCATGTTTGGTTAATTTATGTGCTAATGAAAACCAATATCATCAGGATTATGTATCAATGTACGTACAAGTTCATGTTCATCAGAAGTGGTTTAGGTAAGATAGGTAACTTGGTCATAAAAAAACACTTTCATGATCATGTTTCATGGGTGAAAGTGTAAGAAACTGATAATGCTGAAAACCTGAGGCCATGGGTCTTGGGAGCCAAAAGAAATTCTCTTGTGGATCCAAAGCAGTGTCCACTTGGAGGGTCCAGGAGGGCAAAGCAACCTCCACCCCTGGAATTATCAGGGTTCTATCAATTTCGATTAATTAATTTTGAAGGTATTCTTCAATTGCCATATTTTTCCTCAAGTTACACCAGCCTCCATGTATTTTTGAAGCATTGTTCCAAACATTTTGTGTCACTTCACATATAAAAAATGCATGGCTACCAACCAGAGGTTGTTGATTGCTTTATATTAACTGTAAAAGTGATTACTGGTATTGTTTGCACAAATAATAAAATCATGTCATACAGGCACTGTCACTATTCATTATTGTGTTTCATGACTACTAAAGTCAATCATATAGATGATGCAGCCAGATTGAAAATAGCTAGGATCTTAGTTAATAAATATTCATATTAACACTGTTTGTACAGAATTCTTGGTAAATTGTGAGAAATAACTTTAAAATATACAAAATGTTTGTGTTTTGCTTAAAGACTCTAGAACCTCCACCCCAACCTGTAACCCCAGAAAACTCAACAGATTTACATAAATTGTAAAATGGTCTTCAGCAACTTCTCCAATACTGGATTCTTTCTCTATATGGAAAAATTTCATCCACGTTTTATTCAGTGTTTTCTTTTACAAATAAAGAATTATTGTTGCTTTTCTGTAGTTTGTTTTTGTTAATAAAATAATGTTCATCATGTACATGTTGTACCATTTGTGGCAAGTGTGAACTGTTAATTAAGTATCACCAATGTCCAGCCCAAAATGATCTAATTTCTGTGACCAGCCCTAAATGATACAATTTCTGTGACCAACCCAAAATGATAAAATTTCTGTGACCAGCCCTAAACGATATAATGTTGTTTAATCTGTTTGAATGGGCATAAAATATGAACAAAATCAATTAATTAAAGCTAAAGAAGTCTTAACCATCACTAGAAATTCATGTATGACCATGACCCAGATAAAAGTAATGTACACAAACTAATGATCTGAATGAGTTCTAATAAGAGTTTTATAATGAATGTCGGTCTTTAACAACATAATGTATCGCCAAAATGATGTGCCCTTCTCCCTCAAAATCTTGCACACAACAGGATCCCAAAACACAGACCACAACATAAGTGAGGGTGCAACTTAACAGGGACCTCTGAAAAATTAAGGTAGGGAGATCAACAGTGAAAAAAATGGGGGTGGGGCCCAGTTAAATGCTTGAGTACTCAATCTATAATCTTTTAATTGTTAGAATGCAACAAACACTTATGCCAGTCAGAGATCAAAACAGATGGCACTTAATTAGGCTCAAGGAAATGTGTGCAGGCACTGCTGTGATGGTTGACACTTTTCATGCATGAATACAAGGGAGCATATCACATTTCTGATGTTTACACTGAAAACGAATTAAAAGAATTAAAATGAAACCCAAATTTACTTGACAAAGCTTATTTAATTGGTATTTATTTCTTAAAGTGTTGCCACCAGTAGACATTACTAATATTTTATTTGATTGATCTTTCATCATATTCTGTTAATTACAGTGTAATGATAATTCTTTTTAAAAGAAAAATTTAACAAAATATATGGCTTCTTATTAAAATCTGTTAATTTTGTGATGTTGATTCAAATCACCATTTAAGAAAACTGAGACAAGAAATTGTGAATCTAGGATGATGGAGACAATGACCATGTTATCAGAAATAAATAAACAAGTAAAAAACACACTTCAGATACTCCAAAATGGAAAACAAAGATAATAATCCACATACATATTTACACACTTTATGCATGTCAATTTGCTTAACTGACAATGTGAACTGTCTGCATCAAGTCCTCAGGTATTGATTTGTCTCCCTTAGAATGCTCACTAGTGGTAAAACAAAAATAGAACCCTGCAAGTATAGGTTGGTTCGATGTTATGCTGATATCAATTGATTCAACAGTTATCAATGTGATTCATTAACTACTCCTGCTTACTGTTTTAATATGAGAGGCGGTTTTTCCTTCAGCATTATCCTTTAACATGCTTGCAGCTTGCATTGTTTAGGGAACTGCTTGATCATGAGATTCGTATGTCAGCACCTTTAGTTAATCTACAGGATACTGGTAATTACAGTAATCCATGGGATACTGGTAATTTGGATTAATCTAATGGATCACATTAATTTGGGTTAATCCACAGGATACCAGAAATTAGGGTTAATCTATGAGATATCGATAATTAGGGTTACTCCATGGGATACTGGTAATTAGGTTAATTAAAGCAGTTTCATGGACTGAACTATACAATCACCAACTGAGTACACATAAAACATTCCAATGAATTTTTAAAATTTTTGTGTTTCAAAAATGTACTTGGTGTCCCAACACTTTCGTACATTTGAAAATGATTAAAAATTTTGAAAACATGGAGTCTGGAAAATTGGAGGGTTTAGATATTTGGGTCAATTACTGCAAACAAAATATTAAACTTGTTTCATAAATTTTATTCTGCAGAATCAGAACATTCAATTATTATGTTGCCAACAGATTAAATTTGTATTTTGTTCTATATCTCAAAAAAGTTTTGTGATGCAATTTCAATGCATTAAAAATGCATTCAGACAGGTTATTTTTTTCAATGTTAAACATGATGACATGATATAACAGTTATGAATATTGATAATAAGAAAAAGGCACAGAAATGTCATTTTGATGATGCCTTCAAATATGCAAGCTTATGCAAAGAACATATCCACTTTAATTCAGCGATGTCTGCCATCAATTAAATAGTCAGTCCTGCTCCTTTCTGGAGCCAGTACTAATACTGGCTCATGTACCAAGAAGTTCGACACATCTAAAAACTGTATTCCTACATCCTCTTCTTTCAGCCAGGCTCTTTCAAACGATAGAATAACACCATTGGACTGGGCTAAAGAAAAAAAAATACATCAATATACGACTTAATTCCAAAATACAATCATACCAGTGACTAAGATCACCTCTTTAAGAGATAACCTGTTAAACTGAGACCACAAAATTTGATTCTATATTTTATGCTTTAGATGCTTATTTTGCTTTTATTTAAAGACCACTTTTCTTCAAAGACCACTTTTGGGGGTTCCTATTGATGATCTCTTAAGACAGGTTCCACTTTAAATGCCAAAAATCTAATGCTCCTGAAGCAGCTTTCTCACACTCTGGTGTAAATGAGGGCATATCATCACTGACCAGCTATTGCCTGCTGAAGGAGGTTGTGTAATACCTATGTCAGCAGGAAGAATGTCATAAATTTATGTAGCACATAATGTATTGCCTGCTGAAGGAGGCTGTGTAATAGCTATGTCAGCAGTAAGAATTGCTGAAGGAGGTTGTGTAATAGCTATGTCAGGAGTAAGAATGTCATAAATTTATATAGCACATACTGTATAGCCTGCTGAAGGAGATTGTGTAAAAGGGAAAATTGACCTCTAACAAATGCTTTATCTTACATGAAATTCACATTCACATGGTGGGTGAAAACATACAGTTTACTTAGGTTATTGTTCATCATGCCTTAAATTTGTCCACAGCTATCATGAAAGTACTGTATTTATCATAATACTCTAACCTGCCTTGATAAATGCATATATCCTCTCTTGCTGCATAAAACTTCTATAAAACATCCCTTATTGGGCATCTTACTCTCAGAATGCCACAATGAAGTGAAACAACTGCTGTATATACTCAGTCTTAAGTCAGAAACAACTGCTGTATATACTTGGTTATAAGTCAGAAACAACTGCTGTATATACTTGGTTATAAGTCAGAAACAACTGCTGTATATATTTGGTTATAAGTCAGAAACAACTGCTGTATATATTTGGTCTTAAGTCAGAAACAACAACTGTATATACTCAGTCATAAGTCAGAAACAACAACTGTATATACTCAGTTATAAGTCAGAAACAACTGCTGTATATACTTGGGCAAAAGTCAGAAACAACTGCTGTATATACTTGGTTATAAGTCAGAAACAACTGCTGTATATACTTGGTTATAAGTCAGAAACAACTGCTGTATATATTTGGTTATAAGTCAGAAACAACTGCTGTATATATTTGGTCTTAAGTCAGAAACAACAACTGCATATACTCAGTTATAAGTCAGAAACAACAACTGCATATACTCAGTTATAAGTCAGAAACAACTGCTGTATATACTGTACTTGGTTGTAAGATAGATCAAACTGCTGTATATACTTGGTAATAAGTCAGATCTGTTGCTTGTAGTTGGACCTAATTTATAAGTGAGTATATACCATACTAAAAATCTTGCCTGGAACATCATAACTTCTTTGTATCTAATCACCATGCATGTCTGATATATCTTTAATGTTCAACTGCATGGGCTTAATCAGTTCTAAGAAATGAATCTTACATGTGCTTATTTAGCACAACCATACGGAGACAGAAAATAAGCTCTGTAAAGTGGAGAGCTCTCGACATGGACAAAAGTGCTTACTCTCCTCATGTTATTTACATACACACACTGGGGACATTGTATCATTATGTTATGATTAAACCCCATTAACAATTTCATTTACACAGCTTGGGTTATACATAAAAAATATGGTATTTCTCAAAATGAGCCCTTACAAAAATGCTGGTATGTTAACATGTTATTGGCCACAAATTTTGCCACAAATCTAAGAATGACAAATAAATGCAAAATAATTATATTTATTAACAAAGTCAAAAGACTTAAAGGATAACAAAAGAATATACCATCTCTTCATATGAACAAGGGAATCGAAAACAGGCCTTCTGATCGGTTAAATTCCAGTGATGATGTAATGGTAAAGTTATGGATAAGTAAGTGCTGCATATAATGACCACCTGTATATAGGGGCAAAGTTTTACAGCTGTTCTTTATAAATGAATAAAATAAAATTAATACAGCTTGAATTTCTATAAAGGCCATCTGCTCATATGTTCCCTGAATGGTCATTACAGTGGTCCCCCTCTTATATGGCCACCCCTTCCGCACCAGGAAAGTGGCCTTACAAGATGGGTGGCCTTTCCAGAGGGGGACTAAATTTTGTGTGAGAAGCGTATGTAATGTATGTAGTAAGAAAGCTACATACTTCAAAGCATTTAATATCTTCATTTAAAAGTAACATTATTAAAACGTTCTTTTGTCATAATAATCGACTTATTTCAACTGAATAAACATTAATAGTTCTTATTCTTGACGTAAGCGTGTTATGCGAGCGGTATTGTTGTCATGCCCATTGCAAAACCAGTCAAAAATGTCATTTAAATCTTGGTACATACATAATTCTCTTTCCATTTGCTCCATTTTTCCACTGCTGCTGAATAATATCCTTATCGGTTACGACATTTATTTGAGTCTTTTCAAAATAAAATTGTTTCATTCAAGTCGTTTCTACATAAAATTGTTCTGCAAGTCCCCCCTCCCCACCCCACCCGATGTCATCAAGTAGAATAACCGACTTTCTTCTACAATAATACGTCTCCATTTACGTGATGTGTTAATCTTTGGTAATGATTTATTCAGATGTTGCTAACTGTATGCAATTTAATTATGCAGACGAAACTTTTGTAGAGTGGACAAAATGCCTTCTTCGTAAAGGATGCGATAAATGTGTTGTCATATGATTTTTCGGTCTTTGTCTGGTACCCTGTTTTGTTCAAGGTTAATTTCTCTGTGTGTGTTAATGCACAGAATCTATTTTTAGCCTATGCTGACCATGTTATGATCTTGGCAATTATGTCCGGTTGCAATCATCAATGAAGAGAACTCGACAGATGTGTGAAGCCCAAAATTCTATCATAACAATGTTGAGCCCATTTCCTGCAAACATCAGCTTTTATAGATAATGATATAATATTAATCTTAGTGTTACATGTACTTTAACCAACACTTCTTTCAGTAATGGAAACCTGACATCGGGAGACATGTATCGATGGTAGAGATGACCTGATTACTTACCTTACGTCACAATATAAATTAATTATTGGTTCAGGAGACATTTGAAATAAAAAGTGGCCGCTTGTGACGGGAACATTTTACATTTTTGTACTAATATGCTGGCCACTGGTCGCATTAGAGGGGTGGCTGTTCTTGAGGGGCACTTCTGAACACAAACTTGTCAGTGCCAAGGGATTCTGGCCATAAGAAGTGGGTGGCCACTGGTCATGGGGGCCATTCAAGAGAGGGACTACTGTATACAAATATCTGGCACTAGTAGAAAGTATTGAATAAAATATACAAAATATTAAGTTAAATTAAAATCAGAATTTGTCTGAAATTGCACGTGTAGCTATAGAGGCTTGAAAATAATTCTGGAATATCTTTTGTTGGTGTTCTGTAATTTTTATGTATAGATTTTTATGTACTGTAATTTCACTGTTTTTCATGGTGTACCAATTTTCTTGGATTTCATTTTTGCTCTGAACCATAAATTTAATGACCCAATGAAAAATGAGCCACATGTGATGCAAACCACCACCCCCCAACACCATTTTGTTATAGTTACATTCCTGGCAAACAAACAAGCTTATTTATTTGTTAATTCAACTTGATCACAGTAATAAAATAATATCATTTACATGTGCTTGTTTTATTTTAACCCATCTGAAGAAAAAATGGTTTTTAATAAAATAATTAAAAAGCATGTTATCTTGTTTCAGTCCACGTGTGTGTGTGTGTGTGTGTGTGTATGTATATATATATATATATATATATATATATATATATATATATATATATATATACATATACATACACACACACACAGAGTCGTACAACTGTTGGTTCCACTCTCTGCCAAAACTGATGTATTGTAAGATCAGTAAGGATAAAGAGTGCACTGTACTAAATAACTAGTAACATTGAAAATGAAAGAAAGAATAATGAAATGATGTACAAACATAAGATTTCACATAATTCCTTCATACAGGTGAAACTGCTATTAAAAACATGTTAATGTATGAAAACACTACATTAATTTTTTTTCATAACATATCTCTGTGAATTTAATCTGTGTCATGATCAATCAATTAATAATCTACATAAAGCATACATGAATGCAAACATTTTACTAATAATTATAGGTAATAAACTTTCCTGTTAAAATTTATATCCTCCTTAAAGCACAACTCATTTTTTTCACATAATTTTAATCCAGTGGAACAAGAGGGTAAAATACTAAACTACTGCAAGTACTAATTAAGCATTATGTATATACACTGATTACAGCACATTTCAAAAGCCCATACTTCACTGATTTTCAGATAAAGCCAGTAAATAAATATCATATCAATCAAGTCTCCCAGTACAGAAAAGTACCTGTCACATAAATAATCCCCACACTGTGAATTACACTAGTCCAGATTTCTCAAAGCAACTGATAATTACATGTGGTCTATCAGACATTTTCTCATGAGCCACGATTATCATTTAGTATTAACTGGTTTAATTTTAATGTTTGACAGTCCCTGATAAAGTGTACTGATCTTCACCAGTGATGTCCCTTCTTTTTCCTTCATGACCTACCTGGATTATCATTGTGATTTCACTGGTTTTACTATTGTGTTAATGCCAAGATCATCAGAAGCAACTGTCTTGACAATGGTTTAAGTAAAAGATCACTTAGCTGTGCTTCAATAACCACCTGACTTACTGGCTGTATCGACTTCAGTTGATGTTAAGCACTTGTTGTAAGTGACTGAGCTTGGCAGGTGTTTGATTTGTGCTGGTACTGGCAGTAGTATTGTTTCAACAACCATTATTGTGACCACCCTTTGTTGTCAGCATATTTTTTTTTGTATTATTTATTTTAGGTATTTGTACAGGTTAATCCAGACTCGTCCAAATACAGACCCATTGTTTGGCAGGTCATTCTTTTGTGACCTGCACTCATGCAAACAGTCAGTTCTATAATTATAATTACAAACTTAACATTTTTGGTACATGTGGCCCACAGCATTAAAGATGTTCGTAGGTTAATCAATGAAATTAAATACCTATAAATATGCAAACTCTGACAGAGGTGAATCCACAAATGCAAGTATCCACAAAGATGCTCTTTTTGTCTTTAAAAAGCAACTAATTTGGATACCCATGACAACAAATGAAACTATGATGCAGAAAGACAAACATACAGACTCAAGAACTGGCAGACTTACCCTACAGTACCAATACATTAAGTACACCTGTTTCATTGACATCTCATCCTCCAGTTCTGTTTCATCACACAACATACACACCTATTGGAAAAGAACAATTATACTATTATATTTGCTGCTATGCATACACCCATCTGCACAAAGCACAGACCCAGAACTGCTAATGCATCATTATGCCAACAGATCAGAGTCTATGCTGTTTGCTTGATACCATAACTATAAGACATACTGCAGAGCTTCATATTTTGTGATATCCAGTCAATAGGGACTCACTAATTTACATCAGTTTTGATTGGTTCAGTTAATTGCAATCTTAAGTTTTGAGTTTTAAGATCTCCAAGTATGATTTGGGTCTAGTACCTTTGTGCATGTTAAAAAGTCCTTCGCTTTATAAGTC
Organism: Megalonaias nervosa; assembly: GCA_016617855.1. NCBI lineage: Eukaryota > Metazoa > Mollusca > Bivalvia > Unionida > Unionidae > Megalonaias > Megalonaias nervosa. The sequence continues at coordinate 25,680 of JAECUM010004127.1, read as the reverse complement.
TGTTCATGGGAGACATGTGAGCCATGTTATAAATGAAAGAACCCCATAATGAGGGATGTTCCAACAATACTGTCATAAATGTACATACAACACAAAACAGGGTATTGTTTAGCTTCGTTTTGTGGGGTTTAATGCCATGTTTAGCATGTTATAGGCAATATATGGTGGCCATTATAATTAGAACCCAGAAACCACAGGAAGCTAATGGCAGGCTTCTTCACACAACCATGCTGATTGAGCCAAGACTCAAACTCATGCTGACTGAGTTGAGCTGTATGATCTATGAATGAGAATGATTTAGATCACTCAACAACCTGTGATCCCCAAAATGGGGTACAAGTATTTACAGATGTGGAGTATCATTCTAATTAATTCCCTATTAGCCAAAGACTAAAATTAAATTAACGATTTTAAGCTGTGTTGAGAAAACAAAAATGAACACAATTTAAATGTGTCTATGATCAAAAAAGTAGTGTTGATACAATGAGGGTCTTTATAGCAAAAGAACACTGTATATAAGCATATATGGTATCTCTGATAGATGATTTTATACTGTGCCATATGACATACTACAGTCCAATACGTAAGCAATCCTCACCATTAATTTTTGTTACAAAAACCCACCTTGAACTCCAGAACACAGACACAGACCACTTTATTACAACATTGATCATTGTGGGAAGAACTGATGCATTTAGTCAATACTGAAAAAAATATCTTTCTTTTGAAAGAAACGAATATCCATAAAATTAAATCTATCACAAAAAATAACATTGCTGAACAACACTCTCATAAACCTTGTGACAACAAATTTTTTAAATTTACTTGCAAACCATGAATATTTCCAGTTTACAGAAGTGAAATCACTATAATTGTAATAAATGTAAAACTTGGTGCAAATACTTGCTTCCGGATTTAAAAACAAATGCAAACCAAATATACAAGTCACTCAATAAAATAAATGAATTTGGGTCTACAGTAGTTACTCATGTGCAGTAATCCCTCATTAGATGATGCTTCATAGAAGTGCACTACTGCCTATTTGCTTACAAGTTAAGCTGAACTGCAAAAAAAACAGACCTGATCTGCCATCACATAATGTGCAAGCAGATCAGGGCTTATGTTGTTTATTCTACTGATTACTTCTAACAAATTGCATAGATCCAGATCTGCCAGTGCTATATGCAACAACACATCCAAGTCTGTGTGGTCTGCAGTTGAACCGGACAAATAAGTGAGTAAATACTGTATGTCACAAGTTAAACAATATTACAACAGGCACATCTGTACCAGAACCCCTAACAAATGGTAATTAATGCATTGAAAACCACATTATATTGAGTTCTCAAATGTCAAGTAAAAAAAATGAAGTGAAATACATTAACTAGCACTGAGAAAGCCATACTTAACAATTTTTATGGGATTCAATACTATATCCATATCATATGAATAGCCATATTACTTTTAAATGTTTTAATGTATGGGGCCATTGTAGTGAGGTTTTTGTCTCTAATAATGTATTGTAAATTCTTTATGTTTGCGGTGTGCAAACCATGAATGTAAAGACCAAAGATTCTCCTGATGAATCCACAGGACCCATTGCCAGATCCATGAATTCAGGTATCAGATATACTTGCTTATAAGTAGAGTTCAACTGCAAACTGCACAGAACCAGATTTGCCATTACTGCATAACACATCAAAGGATCTCGGTTTATGAAGGTTGTTAGGAATAAACAGCAGAACAAAAAAATACTGACCCCGATCCGCCAGTACATTAAGAGTCTATGTTATTTGCAGTTGGACATGACTTGCAAAAGAGTATATATAGTATCAACAAAAAGTTAGTTTTCATAAAATCACAAAAATGTATACCCATGACAATAACTTAATTCAAAGTATTTATTGTTAGGTTCTTCAAATTTGTTATGCGAGAGTCTTTTAAGGACCAAAGTATGTTTGTCTACATATGATGCAGAGACACTAATTAATGTTTTTATTAGAGTTATTGACATAAAAACATTCACCCTTACTGATTACTGCCATCACAATCTGTCTGTGGGTTCGAGTTTTGGGCTCAGCCAATGTGGGTATGCAAGAAAGCTTGCCAGTAGCTTCCCATGGGTTGGTCGTTCTTACCAGGGTTTTCCTGGGTTCTTTGCTCCACCAGTTATATTGGCTGCCATGTAAAGCCTATCTTGCACAGAGAAATGGTGTTAAACCCCCCAAAAAACAACAATTGTTTATTATCTGCTATATTTTGTCTACGTTCACACAGGTAATATGAGTAGTAACATAATTCTTTTTCCCTAATTCAACGTAAGACAGCACATATTTGGAAACAAAACTGAAAAGATTAAGTTCATAGTCAGATTCACATGTGCTTTTCTTGTATCACAAGTCAATGTGCTACCACTGTATCAAGCAATTGACAACATGATTGATGAAATTCTTTGACCACAATTATCAATGTCCACTGAAGAAAATTCTGGAGTAAAATATCCAATTGTTTCTCTTGGAAAATACACTAATACATGGACTAACATAAAATAAATAATATTATCCAACTCCTTACATAAATTTTGTAAATGAACATTTGTGTCAGGATAAATGAGACTAGACTGTATGCAACATACCCAATATATTATAACAACCTATTTTGAAAATTCTGGAATCAGAGTACTGTATTTTTACATCTGACTTACCTTCAGTGTTCCTGGAACATCCAACTTTTTGATAATCATGGACTTAAGATGAACTATTAGAACCCTGACAGAACACCTGATAAATTTCTTGTCCAGTGATGGCAATTGGAATCGTCCAATTTCACAATCAACAAACTGTGGGCTGAAATTATAAATTCTTGAAAAATTATGAAGAGAATTGAAATTATAAATTCTTGAAAAATTATGAAGAGAATCCTGCTTATTTCTGAACATAAGACTTTTCAGTACTACAAGTCCCAAAATTTATAAGAAGTTTTATGATAGTATATGGGCTACAGATGATAGAAGAGCTTTCAATTGAAGACTTAGTGTTTCAATAATGATGATTCATTCCCTAGTCATGATAGAGTTATTTACTTCCGTACGGTAGCAATTAAACCAGAACTAAGACTTCTATGTAGTATTTACTTATAATTCTTATGAATGAAATTTTACTGTCAAGTATTAAAAAACCAACTCTGATTTTCTTTCATGAGCAAGCTGTCAAATTAGCTGCTGTAGTGCAAATATTGTAAGTCAGATTGGTACCATTTTCATTTAGGACAAAGAAGACATCATTAGAAGTCTTTTGGAGAAAAGCCCCATGTCATAATGATCATCCATTCAGCAGGAGTAGTAGTCTGGGTTTTTTTTGTCAGTCATCATGGCAGCCATAATGGGTAAATAATTAGCACCATTTTCATTCAGGACTTGGTGAAAGGCACAAGTCACCAAGATCATTCATTCAGGGGGAGTGGTGACATGAGAACTTTTAAGACAGTCATTAGGGCAGCCATACTGAATGTACAACTGGCACCATTTTCATCCAGGACCACTTGTATTGTAAGACATTTATTGGTGAAAACCCCATGTTGATATAGCTATCCATTTGGAGTGGAGTTGAGACAACAGTATTTTCAAGATATGGCTTTCCGTTCAGAAGGAGTAGCAATAACAAGATTTTCAAGATGACTGCTCTGGTGGCATACTGGACATCAGATTGGCACCATTTTCATTCAGAACCAACTAGACATCATTAAAAAATCTTTTAGTAATACCTCATCTTGACAGAGCCATCCATTCAAGCTGAGCAGATTTATAAGACGGCCACTGTGGTCGCCATACTGGACATCTAAGCAACACCATTTTCATTTAGGATCACCTTGACTATGGGATGAATGTGAGTAAATTTTCAATGCAATCCTCCACATAGTTCAGGGAGAGTAACAAACTTGCTCTAATGCCCCAATGGACAATGGACAACAGACCATCTCACAAGCTCTTCTGGTCAATGACCAGTAGTGATAAAAAGCACATAATTTTCACATTTAGATATTCTGATAAATTTTTCTTCTCACAATTATCATATGTGCTGTGACACGAATTAACTTTACTGAGTGAAAATTGTCTTGTGCTCTTCAAAACTACTCTTTCTTGAAAAAATGCTATTTATTGCATGTAAATATCATCCTAATTAACAATGAGACAACAGTCTAAATGCATAATACTACAATATCACACATTCAAAATTCCTTCATATGACACCAGTTTTCTCAATAATGACAATGTTCAAAAGGGACATTTTATTGTACTGTGGCTCATATTCACTGTACATAACACACACCAAAAAAGCATGGAGAGCACAACAAAACAGATCTCATGTTCCTGAATTGTTTTGAGCAAGAAAGCGAAGTCAGAAATCAGATATTATGTTTATGAGGGGATACTTAAATCATGGAAATTTGACAATCTATTTGAGGCATAAAAGTTTAAAAAATTCAGAGAGTTCTACAATAATTCTAGCATTACTCCTTTCAGAGACATAGACTGCCTCAGTTTTGGGACCATGAGCTTAAGTTCCCTGTTTGAAAAGGTTTGAGAATATGGGTCAGAGCACAAAACTCAATATCAAAACCCAAAATTTTGATATGGTAATTTGAACAAAATTCTATGTCATTGAAAGTTATCATACTACCCGAGGAGTCCAATCTAAGAGCATCATGGAGTTTTAACATTCTGGTTTTGTCAAAATTTTCCAAATGTGAGCTCAAGTAACTTGCTCCAATAGTTTTGAGAATACACAGCCAAGCCTTTGTTCACTTAAAGTTATATTTTTTCTATCTTTTAAGAAAATTTTCAATATTGTTAAAATGGGGATAACAGTTTTATATTGAAAAAATTGAGGATGTTAATGGTGGATTTACTTTTCATATATGCATTTTACCATCTTCGATAATGCATCAACAGTAAAACTCAACTTATAAAATCACTATTAATATCCTCAAATCCTCAAATGCAAGTCTGTTATCCCCATAACTTTATAACACATTACCATGAGAAATTGAAACTTGAAAAGACTATCCTATATAGAAAATAAAAAAGTTACCTGTATCTCTCTAAGCACAAGCAGACCTGTTCATCAAACTTGTACTGATGTGCCTGGCCATTATTCAATGTGGCAGAAAGCTTCGGTCCAAGGTTTTCTTCCCCTTGAGAAGAAATAAAGACAACAAATATCGTTATGTTTTCCACATGAAAAAAGCCTGCAATATTTTCCCACTTACAAAACTAGCCCAGCGAACAGGACACACCCAAATCTGCCAACAGATCTATTTTTTTACTGCTTACTTAAAATAGGTCCACAATTTAGGACCCTGATTTATTTGGAACTTTATCATAAACTATTACTCAGGCCCAATCTTAGCTGAAAATATGCTGATCAACCAAAACGTTTCATAATGAGTGAGATTTAAAAGACTGCATTTACATTTCTTACCTGAAATGTCAAGCAAATTTTTATGAGAGAGACCAGAAAATTACTGAAAAATAGGGACAGGGGTAACTTAACTACTTTACATTTGACCAAGATATACATTTCAGTATGTGACCAAGACTACAATTTTTTGGCCAAAATTACATTTAATCTACATCAGTGACTTATCTAAGAGTAAATATGGTATTTTAATGTTTGATATATATGTGTGTCAGTGGTTACTTCCAGAATGAATAAAATCTACTCCTCAGAACATCACAATTTTGTGATACATGTATCACAAGTACATTTGATGGATACGAGGCACACAGAAAGTCAAGTGAGTATTAGAAATGACACACACCATATATTCGAAATGCTTTGTAAGTATGTGTAAATATCTATCTTTTAGATGGTAATGCTTTCTTTAGCATCTCAATGAACAAATGCTGTTTATGCCATATTTTTATAGGCTGTGAATAAAAAAACGTTTTCTAAAATATGATTCTTCAATAATATTTACCCAGTCATAATACCTTTGGAGAATTACTACTACCTTGCAAATCCAGCCCTCTCAGGCAAAAATGTTTTAGCTAAAAAGCTACAAGTTATCTGCCCACCTAGGTGCAGTTAAGAGAGATAAGTGATCTTTGCTTGATACAGGGATTGGCACCAAATTCTGTGAATACTTCAGTTACTACAGGAGCAGAAGGCACTCTCTCTATATAAATGTAAATCCAGATAGGCTGGGAAGGTGTATGTGTATTATTATTGGGTAAGTATTATTTTACTAAAAAAAATTGGTTTCTTCTTCAAATACATTACCCGATCATATTCAAATACATTACCAGATCATAAAACCTTAGGAGAATAGGAAAGAGGTGGAGGGAGATACACCCTTACCACAGAAAGAAAATCTCTGGTTCCCTTAGGCATGTGAGACAACCTCTAGATATGGCTTTTATACAGTGAATGTTCATATGTAAACAATGACTCTGGGGTGTCCATGCTCCACTGGCTTCCCAGAATGATTAAAGGGTGTGTGCCCCCCCCCTTTGCGCTCACATCCATACAGATTGTGATTTCTGGAGGCTATACTGCAGAGGGTTATACCCAACATGAGTCAAGCGAGGTTGCTCTATCTGAGATGGAACTACATATTTGTGCAGATTGTGAGAAGTTGGTCCAATGGGCAAAGTCTCCATCTCCATTTGGAGAACAGAATCATTTGTAATGAGTACTAAATAAACGACCTAGAAGTAAAAGGTCTGCTGAAGCACCCAGCTGGTGAAGGGTGGGTATATTGTCCCATATAAGCATGGAAGCCACCATTTTACTGATTTTTTATGTTCATTCCTGATGGAGACATACCTGTTCACTGAGTGATGAACTCCATACCTGGATGAACAGAATGTTGAGATGGTACAAGTTCGGATTTGTCCTTGTTCACAAGGACACCAAGAAGAAGAGCCACAGGCAACATCATGTCTTGATCTAAAAATGTAACTCACCTATGTTTTAATGTAGTCCAGGTAGATGATGTTGCTGCCATGAAAGTGGCCAGGACATGGGCCATTTCCTAGTCCATCAATTGAGTTTAACCCCAGGGACTGATGCCGAGTCCAACTGGAAGTGTCCTGAACTGGTAGATGGTTTATTTGTAGGCAACTGCAGGAACTTCCTGGAAGCCACGTGAATGGGGATGTGAAGATACATATCTTCCAAATTCACACTGATAGTAGTCTCCCTCCAGATCCAACAAAACTCCCTCATGGATGACATTCAGAGCCAGTCATGGCGTGTTCATCATGAACCAAGGAGTACAAATGAATTGAGTGCACTAAGATCGATGAAAGGGTGAAGAGTGCCACATTTTGTAGCTAAGGGAACCCTGGGCAAAGAAGGAGGTGCACTGAAAGTGATAATGAGTCCCTCAGAAACCACTTGTTAGGTCCATAGGTCATTGTGGCATATTTTCTCCTTCTGCAGCAAAGAAATGGAGCTATGCCCCTCCCCAGATCTGTGACTAGAGCAGTGTGAAGATGATTTCATTTTTTTTAGATAGGAGACTCTCATGGAGAAAAACACTGGTGAAAACAATCACCTTCTCTGTCCCTTGTCCACTTTTGTTTTTAGAGAACTGTGGTTTATGATGGTTGTAGCTTCAGCAGAACTGCTTCCCAGTGGCTTGTATCCGAGGTGTTCATGCATTCATTTTATTGATTGCCCTGAAAATCCCTCTGCAGTATTTGAGACTGTGAGAGAAGGAAATTGGTCTCCATGGTGGCTTGCTTGAAGATTTTTGTCAACCTAACCATTAAAGAGGAGATTAAATGATACAGGTTGAGAGTGTAGCTTGGCCTTACCATGGTCATAGGAAAGGTGAGGTAGAGAGCACTGCACCTTGTTCTGCCAGTTGTAAGTTCGTCGTAACAGCATTGGCCAGAGTATGTTGGGCAGCTCCGTTAAAGTGTGGGCAGCTGGAAACAAACTACCATTCATCAAGTCATATCTAATAATGGCAAGGGGACTTGCAAGCATGTATTGCAGGCATTGGATAAAAGTACTGAAGCCAATGTCTCTTGTGCTACCTGCGAAGTAGCTGGAGAAGAATGCTGAAGATAGTGGCTCACTAACTTGCAGAACATCCCAAATTAGATACTGTGGCTTCCAAACTATCACTAAGTACAGGCTCCCTCTGCATGGCAGATACTTGAGAACAAAGTGAAACGACGTCTCTTGGATAATGAGGCACTAAGCTGGACATCATAAACAGAGAGTACCAAGCAGCACAATACTGGTTAGACTGATCCATGAAATTGCCTGTTAAAACTGGCTGATACTACATGATCGATTGTTGTCATAACTCATGATGATCAGAGGAATATGGAAGAGTTCAGTCATGAAGGAACAGGGCCATCTTAGTTGGCATGACATCCAGTTCTTGTTACTTGGATGAGGTATGAGATATTGATCTATGTAGCTGGTCCTTAATTCTGATATGTGAGATATTAACTGAGACTTTGTTTGCTCTCTATCTCACTCCCCAACAAGTGACATGAAGTCAAACTGACAATGTTCACATTCTTCAAGGTAAGCTTCTTCTTCCTTCCCACTTGGTACCCCCAGTACTTCCACCCAATGACCTCTGTCCATAACATGCAAGTCTGATATATATCTGTGGACTGACATGCTACACATGTTGAGTGGTTGTCGATCTGGTCTTGCCAATGGTTTAAATCTGTAAGACAAAATAGAGCAGACAATATATACATGTTTAGTGCAACATGTGTCCTCCTTTATGAACTTCAGAGTGAATGTGCAGAGCTACAAGGTATGACAATTAAAAATAAAAGGGTGCATATGCCTGCAGATACAGGTGGAGTCAACACTAAAATAACTATTCTAAGAAACGTTACCCCTAGGAAAGGTCATTTGACTGCCTATACACTGTACAAGTAAAATCACCAAAGCATCGTTAATAGTAACTATGAAGTGGATGCTATGATCAAACTATGCATAGAAAACTTACTTGTATGTATCCTACTGCAGTGGACACAATACAGCAGCATAACTGAGTTTTCCATAGTACACACCATACATGTACATAAAAATGCACTGAAGCTTCATTATTGATACTTATGGTGTAGCTGCTACAATAACATTTGTAAGACAATTTTATCTGTAGGAAAGGCCAAATGATGACATATACAAGTAAAATCAGTAGAATGTCACATAAATAACTACAAAGTGGATGCTAAGTCTAGATTAATATAGAAAACTTATCTGTACATATCCAGCTATAGTGGAAAGAATACAGCAATATTATACGTTTTCTGTATCACACATCAGAGCTGCACCCATTTAAATACAACTAGCGCAATGTGAGTGGATGCAATCATAACTAGCTGATCCTGTCCCCTCCCATTTGTTAAGTGACCCATTACATGTATGATATTTCACATGTGGGTATTAAGCTTATTACTAAAGAGTCCATTAATGAAAAGAAACTAATTGGTTGTTGGAGTGGTGGTAAGAAATAACTAGAGGGAGAAACTATCTTGTAGAGGGGAAAGAAATAACTAGAGGGGGAAGAATCAGCTAGCCAATTCTTTCCCTGGGAAAGAACCAGCTAGCTGATTCTTTACCTGTGGAAACTTTCAGCAGAGGGGAAGAATTGGCTGTTACACCATGCAAGTATGTACCAAGGGGGCTTAGGTGTGTGATGACAGTGAAAAGCCAGAAATTGTCAATGAAGAAAAAAATAACAGAAAAGTTGGAAATTTATAAATGGAGTGTACTTCTCTTTGAAGAGAACACCCCTCCAACTTGCTTTAAGGTAGAAAACTTCCAAAATGCTGGATTGTGAAGGTCCTGTGTCTGTAGAGAGCATGCCTCAAAGCATGAGCGGAAGTAGTAACCGAAGGATTCATGGGATTTGGTACCAACCCCTATATCAAGGGGATATCATTCTTTTTAGCTAAGTTGTAGCCTGGGAGGACTGGACTTGCCAGGTTGTCATAGTTCTCATAAGTATTATGATTGGGTAACATATCTGAATAAGAAATTACAAAACAAAGACTTTTACTCTTTTCTTGTTTCAAAATATGTAAGATTCAAGATGAGTAACTCTAGCCAACTTTCAGATAAGGTAAAGACTATTTCAATACAGAGACTGCATAACTCACATGCTCCATTACATCTTTAGAAATGTCTTAATAGTTTTATCAAGGTATGAATATAAGAATTATTTTTAAAATAAAAACAAGATTTCCATTTCATTCATTTAGTGTTCTGTATTGATCCTGAAGTAAGACATAGCTTAAATTTTGTGTTGTTTTTATATCCAAGTCATTATTCTTAACAACAGTTCCTACCCTCCTAAATATACATGGTACGAGTCCAAACATTTGAGGATGTGATGGTATATGTGGTTCAGCTCATCTTCTTTCAGATTATATCATAACCATGCTCTGACCACTATGTCATTTAAGCTCTAGTCCATTATCTCTCTGCACATTAATGCAGAATAATTTTTTACTAACTATTGTTCCTCTATCATGTACTGATTTCCCATTTAGAATGAGGAAAAATTAATCTAAATGCAAAGACTCAAACATCATTGTGACATCACTTGCATACTATGATGTCTATGTGGCTTCTTATGACATTAATAACCTTGTGTTCCATCACTGCATGCAATAGATCCTCTGAAATATTAGACAAAAATTTTCATATTCTTAACCAATGCCACATATGAGAAAATATCACACTAAATATAATCTAAGCAACATAAATTTATCAAAGAGTACAGTTTTCTCCAGGTGGCATTTTACATTGCAGCAGTGGTTCATCTTACCAAGCGAATGTAATTCATTGTGAGGAGTCTGAAACTGACAAAGGAATAAAGTCTGGATAAACACATTACATTTCTACAGGTCTTTTCTTGTTGATAATGTTTCCATGGTACTCACCCTCTGTTACCCTCTTTGAAACTCCTCTAGCTTTGAAGAATTCTTCTCTCCTTTTCTCTTCATCTAGAAAAGTATTTTCCATGCATTTATACTAATGCATTACTATTACAGACTAGAAATTCATTCAGATCATGTATCAGAAAGGTACCTGAAAATTGCTTTGAACTCTTTTATTCTGCATGTATAAATTGTCAAAAGTTTTGCAATATATGACATTTTCATTGGCACTTAAAATTATAGCTATGCTTCTCAAGGAAGTGGAATCCTACAGCCTTCACAGGTGGATTACTTAATATGGGGTCTTTATATTGTTGTCAGAACTAACAATTCAAGTCACTGAAAGTTGTTACCACATTTTTAACATGTAATGACTAATATCAGACAGAAATCCTCTGGTTTCCAACCTACTGCAGCAATTCTGTCATAAGTATGCTGCACGTAATGGAGAATTTAATGATACTCAAATATGATTTACACTCTTCAAATAGAAAAAAGACCAAGAGGCTTAACTGGGCCTGAGTCATTCACCTGCTTGACATTTTTTGCCAAACATTCAGTTCAACAAACAGCTGGTCAAGAATCTAAATTTGCAAGGTCTTTTCTAGAACTCATGACTGGGGGAAAAATCAGGCAGAAAAATCAACCAAATGTGTGAAAAAGATGCAACATATTATCAAGCATTATGTTTATTTCTTCACTAAATCCTCCCCATATTACAACCCCCCCCCCTTTTCAAAGATAGCAGGGGAAATTTCCAACTTAAGTTTTCTGATCCAGAATAGATCCTGAATAAGCAGGATGCCTATTGTCAAATTATTTTCAAACTATGTTGACTAGTTATGAAAACAGTTGGTTTTTTGTTTGTATTTCCAACCATATCTGAAAACAGGTAAGAATCAACTCTGCAAGAATGAAGGACCTTTAAGCAAGAATGTTTTTGTCAAATTTTGTTAAATTTGTTGAGGAAGTTGAAGCTCACATGGCCATCAGGCCAAATGATCATTAGGTAAAGCCCTGCATGTAGCATGCATCGTCAAGCAGATGTCATGTGAATCCATCAACACTGCTATTCCCAACTTCTTCTCAAAAACATCTGGGACAAACTGGATCAAGCTCGGTAGAAGTGATCCCCAGAACATGTTCTACAGAAAATGTGTTTGTGATGGCTTCCCTTAGTAACCAAAATGTAAAACCTACAACTCAACCAATTTTTATAAAACTAAGAAGGAACATTCTTAGCACATGTTCTTGCATACAGGGTGACTTCCACAGCAATGGTGCAACTTCCACAGCAATGGTGCGACATCCACAGCAATCAGGGTATAACTGCTGTTCCTCATACACTTCTCCCTCACTAACTCATGCACAACAGGGGTCCAAAAACATCAATTGCACTATAAGTGAAGACGCGAGTTACAGAGGGACCTATACAAAACTAATAAATGAAAGAAACTCAAGGAAGGGAGGGAATTAGAACTAGAGGGATAGTGGCAGATTACATTGTTAGTCATTTTATAATCTTGTTGAAATTAATTGTGAATAAATATGCTTTAAAAGGGCATAGTTTATTTTCCATCATAAATTATCTTTAATTTCAGGATAAACTATGTTGAAGAGATCTTTAAAATCACTTATTCCACATGGTTTCTGCACAATTAACATGTGTACTGCTAATACTGTATTATGTCACTGCTCTCTGCATTGAATTGGATACATTCTAGTTTTATTCTTCGTTCAAAATTAAATGAGATTTTTTTTTAAAAAAATCAATATTTATTTGAGAAAGAACATCAAAACTCGTGTTGTTTTCATCTTTTGATTCTGTCACTAGATAGATTGACAGGCAGACAGTATGCAAAAATAAATTCACAAAGGTTAATCGTTACCAAACATGAACTTAATGGGTCCCAACAATTTTTTAAAACAAACATAAATGAGAAAACAATAATATCTGCAGTGTGTAACACATTTGACAAATATCATTTCACATTTCATGGCCTGATTCACTGAGCATATCTCTCCTGACAATGAATTTTGTTTTTATTACATGTCGGTGCTGGAAGCTCCACATCCATCCATGGTTTGCCATGAAATCAGAGTCATCATCCATACTTTTTGCCATTTTCTGCCTGGACCTTGAGAATGTTCCAGATAAAAGAACACCTTGTTCATCTTGCTGTGCGAACCAGGTGTACGTGGCTAAGTTTGATAGCATAGCAGCATAAGAAGCACAAATTTTAAAGCCCAATGAGTGGTTTTTGAAAAGAGGTGATCAAAAGGTTTTCCTATCTTTAGCAACAGTGACCATACTTGACAGCAGATAGGCATTGTTTCTAAAACATTTCAAGATCTTCATACCAGGATGCTTTCCATCAAATACGATCTAATTCTGCAAAGCAGCTTTGGAAAAGAAGTAGTTGAAAATTTGGTGTACTTTTCTTTTTTAATAACAGCTGCCATAATTAATGGAGGATCATCAATTGTTGAAATATGAAAGCTCTCTATACCAGCATGCTTTCTGTCAAAATTTGGTCAAATTCTGTTAAGCAATTTTTGATAAAAAGTCTTTGCAAGTTTTTTCCTACTTTTAGCAAGGGCAGCCATATTTGATGGAAGATCAGAATTATCTATATAAACTTAAAACGTCTTCATGTCAGGATGCTTTCTGTCAAGTCTGATCAAATTCTATTACGTGTTCTTGGAGATCAAGTCATTTAAAGGTTTTAAATTTTAGCTTTTCTACTTTTAGCAACAGTTTCAAGGCAAACTGATGTCATTTTAATAAAATTGAAAGGTCTTCCTGCCAGTGAACGTTTTTCAGTCTGATCAAATTATATACAGTGGTGTTAAAAAATGTAATGTAATGGATTTTTACCACAAATACCTATCACATTCATGCAAAAGAAAACTATGCATGTCCAACTATGAATATCTATCATATTCATGCAAAAGATACCTATGCATGTCCTACCATGTATACCAATCACATTCATGCAAATGATACCTGTGCATGTCCTACCATGTATACCTATCATACATACAAATGATACCTATGCATATCATACCATGTATACCTATCATACATGCAAATGATACCTATGCATGTCCTACCAAGTATACCTATCATACATGCAAATGATACATATGCATATCCTACCATGTATACCTATCATACATGCAAATGATACCTATGCATGTCCTACCAAGTATACCTATCATACATGCAAATGATACCTATGCATGTCCTACCATGTATACCTATCATACATGCAAATGATACCTATGCATGTCCTACCATGTATACCTATCATACATGCAAATGATACCTATATATATCCTACCATGTATACCTATCATACATGCAAATGATACCTATGCATGTCCTACCATGTATACCTACCATATATGCAAATGATACCTATTCATATCCTGCCATGTATACCTATCATACATGCAAGTGATACCTATGTATGTCCTAACAAGTATAACTATCATACTTGCAAATGATACCTATGCATGTCTTACTAATAATGACAGCCCAAGTTACTCAAAGTAAAAGTACAGTTAAAGAACATGTCAAAAGTACAGTTAAAGAACATGTCAAATACCAATAATTTCTAACAAATTGCTGGGAATTATAACTTTAAGTAATGGTAACCACAGAAAATGATGGATCTTGATTATCTGACAAGAAAAAAAACTAAAATGTCTTCATAACAGGATGCTTTTTGTCAAATTTGTTGAAATTTTTAAAACTGTTTTTACAAAAAACTAATTTAAAGGATTTATTTATTACCAATGGCCACCATATTTGATGGTGGATAATTGACTTTTATATAAATTAAAAAGCTCTTCATATCAAAATGCTTTCTGTCCTTGTCATTAAATTATGTTGAGCAATTTGTGAGCAGTCCTCGAAAGGTTTTTATATTTGTACCGACAGCCACCATACTTGATAATGGAACTGCTTTATTTGTATAAAACTGAAAAACCTTTAAACCTAGATGCCTTCAATTGGTTTAATTCTGTTAAACAGTTTTGAGAAGAAATCATTTAAACACTTTTTCTAATTTTAGTAGCATTATTTACTAAATTTTTAAAAATCCTTTATTCGTAGATATTTTCATGTAAACTGGCTCAAATTCTGTTGAGTTTCAAAAATAAGTCATTAAAGGTTGTGTGTATTAAGTAATGACAGCCATATCTGATGGCAAACTAGTACTGAGTGAAAAAAATGTTAAAGGCCTTTATACCAATAAACCTTCTGTTAAATTTGGTCAAATTCTGAAGTGTTTTTTTTCCAAGAAGTTATTTACTGGTTTTTCTATTTTCAGTAATTATGGCAGCCATATTTTACTGAAAATCTCCATATTTTTCACAACTATGAAATGGCTTTATACCAGAATGCTTCCTCCTGAATTTGGTCAAATGATGTGGTTTCTGAAAAGTTGATTGAACTTTTCTATTTTTAGTAACTGCTGCCATAAAATTAAAAGCACAGCATAATTTTTACAACTATAAAAGGCCTTCATACAAGGATGCTTTCTGTTAAATCTGGTCATCTTCTGTTATGCATTTTTTTATAGGAAGTCATGAACTTTGTTTTCTTCATTTTTGATGATGGATAAGCGTAATTTTCACAAAATTTGAGACCCTGATCCCTGAATGGTACCTGTGAAATTTGATTACGATTTGTTGGGTTGTTTTTGGAGAAGCTAAAACTAGTAAATGTTGATGGATGGTGTACTGGACAATACCATGAGTTCAGCTGGTATAATGGCCAGTAGACTATAAAATCTTATATCCTTTGACAAATCAAACAACCCTTTATACTGTAGATAGCAACCACTATTCCTCTGCTATATCTACCCAGCCATGTCCTTCTTCAGTTCAAGGTTATTTTAAACAAATTAAAACCAAATAATGAATGAAATGAATTTACACAGGTAAGTAATGCAGTCAAATAGAGAACTTAGACTGGTGAATCCAGACTTTCAGTTCCATACTTTGTGGAAGGTTAATTTTGCTTCAGGTTTATCTTTGTAATATTTACAATAAATTTTCTACTGAAATAAAACCTATCCAAAATTTTCATAAAAGTTAAACTTTGCTCATTTAAAACATTAGAATAATGTGAAACAGATTGCAGTTCAAACTTAAAACATGGTGAAAACTTCATAAGCACAAAATTTTGACACCATTAAAATAAACCATTATTCTGTATTCAAAAATGAGCCTTCTCAATGGTTGATTTAACTGCTGTCTTGCTGGCACAAAGCCAGTGACTTACAGATTGGCCAGTCAGTGTTTCATTCAAATGTTTTAACTGGCTAGCTGATTTTTCTCAGAGGTACCTTCTTTTTATGAGGACTTGCTGTTGTTACCGTGATTGATCAATTTTTTTCTAGGGTTGTCTACATGACTATTTGAGCAAAAATTGCATCTTGCTAAGTAAAGCATGGTTTCTTAGGTCAATACTAACAAAAGAGTGCATTAAGGCCAATTACAAATCAAAGCATAACTTGATTCAATTTGATTGAGAAAATGTTTTATCTCTGATGGCAAGTACAAAGGCAACAGTTAAAACTAAGTATCTTGTCACACAAAATACTTTGGATACAACAGGCTTGCTATTTAAAGATCAAACATCATGAACTTTTCTGTATGATTTACAATAAAGCTTTTTTGGCATACAAGGTTTTCATGCATCTTATACTATACTCATGTACAAGCTGAATCCAATTGCAAACAACAAAGACCTTGGACTGGCATCATACAATGTGCTGGCATATCAGGGTCTATGCTGTTTGTTCTACTGTTTACTCCAAACAAACTACACAGACCAAGATCTTCTAGTGCATTATGTGACAGCAGATCTGAGTCTATGCAATTTGCAGTTAAACAATACTTATATACAAGCATATATGGTGCATGAAATATTGAAAGCTGGCTTGCATTTTAAGAGCATCCCAGCTGGCCATCAATATTCATTTAATCATAATTCCAACAAAAATCTTCTCAAACTTAATAAACAAATGCTGTAAAAAAATAGCAAAATCTAAAATAAATATAGCAAACAAGTCTGTTCCTGCTACTTCTTCACAGGTATTGTTGGCAGCGATACTAAGTTTCTTCCTATATCAGTGTAATTAATGAAAATATAAGGATGATTTGTATGGCTAATGGCAATGAACCGATTTACTTCTTCAAAAAGAAATTTTTTATATTACACATGTTCTTCATATGTACAATGAATGTAATTTGCACTTACTACTACAAATACTACTAATTGACAATTATAACAAGAGTCCTGTGAAGGGACTGATGCTCTACTGGCCAGAAAGAATTTCATGGAATACCATTTAATTGCTGGGTGCTGATGCTCTTATATTCTTTGGTAATAACAAGATTTAGCTACTGTAAATGTCAGATTAGCACAATTTTCATTTAGGGCAAACAAGACATCAGTTAGGACCAATAGGACTTCAAAATAAGTTTTATGGTGGAAACCCCATGTTGATACAACATTCTGTTTTGAAGCAGTATTAATTGAAAGATTTTCAAGATGGCTGCCATGGTTACCATACTGGATATCAGATTGACACCATTTCCAATTAGGGCCATCTAGACAACAATACATGTGAACCTCCTAGCCAGTAGAGTTTTCCTTCTGAGATTGGGGGGTGTCAACCATCCCTCCTGTCAATCAGTGAAATTTCAGTGTGCTCAAGATTATTTAAAAAATCCCAGAATATAAATTTTTTCTTCTTTTCCAGATCTTGCTTCCAATGTTAAATACTTAGAGTAAAGACTTCCTGGGATGATATGACTACGAAATGGTTTATGCAAGATGAGCACAACACTAATTACTAATCTGACAGACAATAACCTAAAAAGGTAATTGCTGGATTGTACTGTTTGATCAGTAGTAATTTTGATAGGATTAAAGATTTTCATGGATTATGGTTGGATTACTGAAGAGCTTGGGCAGCATAAAACAACTAACATTACCTGGATCCTTTCAGCAGGGTTATTTTGCATCAGTATTTCAAGTTTGTAAAGATGGATTATACCATGAGTGATCAGAAAAAGGATTAAAGATATTTATGGTTGGATTAGTAATTACTAAAGAACCCAAGTGGCATAAAACAGGTTGGTTTGGCATAAGTATTTAAAGTCTGGCAAAATATCTAAGCATGTATTGTCTCCTAATTCTAAAACACCAAAATATCCAAAACAAAAATTCAGCAGCAGATAAAAACTGGACTGTATGTGCTTGGAATCAAGTTCATTGGGACATGAATATGTATTCTGCTATTCCTGTCAATTTTAAGAAAAGCTTTCAAAATTCGAGTCAGATTGCACCAATCCTGAGCAGTTCTGGCAGGCAGTCATCAACCTGAATCTATCTACAGCCAGGAAACAATGTAAACTTCTTGATGTCTCAGCAGAGTTGTACTAACACTGCCAAATTCAAATGCAGACACTAAAGTGATGTTTTCTATTCTCAAGATGATTCTGACGGAGTATAGAGGAAACCTGGATAAGGTAAAAATACATTATCTCCCAACTGGTGAGATTAACACCAAGCCATGATTTACTAAGAAAGGCTAAAAAGCTTGAGCACATGTAAGGACATTGTATGAAATGCAACAAGTTACTGTGAATCGACAGATGTGACAAGATGATGTGCTTATTTTAATATACAGAAAGGAAATTTGTTCAACAGTTGTAACTTTTGTCCATTTTTATACTAAATATCAAGTTGATAAATTCCTCCTGATCTGAAGTCAAAATTCCTGACCAAATTTGTTAAATCTCCAGATCTGTCCTCAGCTGACCTCTCTGTTCTGTCACTTGTATGGACATCACAAGTCCTCTGGTGAAAGCACATTATCAAAATAACCAGTCATCTAGGAGTAGCCATAGCAAGATTTTCAAGACGGCCATTGTGGTAACCATATTGAAAGCCAGATCAGCATCAATTAAATTTATGACCAACTAGACATCATAGGAAGTTTTTTAAAGGAAACCTCATGCTGATATGATTATTCATTCAGGAGTAGTAATAACAAGAATTCAAGACAGCCACTGTTGTGGCCATTTTGGCTGTCTGAGCAGCACCATTTTCATTTGGGACATGATGGACATCATAAGAAGTGATTTTACAAAATCCCCAAGCTGATATGACCACCTATTTAGGATGAAACGCAATAAAAACATTTCAAGATGACTGCTGCTGCAGCCATACTGGATGTGCAAATGGCACCCTTTTCATGTGGGACCAACTAGACATAATAAGATGTCTTTTGGTCAACACCCCAAGGCAATATATTACTTTTCAT
Organism: Megalonaias nervosa; assembly: GCA_016617855.1. Classification (NCBI taxonomy): domain Eukaryota; kingdom Metazoa; phylum Mollusca; class Bivalvia; order Unionida; family Unionidae; genus Megalonaias; species Megalonaias nervosa. The sequence continues at coordinate 6,405 of JAECUM010004127.1, read as the reverse complement.
TCAGGAAGAGTAGCGATAACAAGATTTTCAAGATGGCTACTACATTGGCCATGACGAACAACAGATTGGGACCATTCATTCAGAAAAAGTGGCAATAAAATAATTTTCAAGATGGCCACTGTGGTGGCCATATTGGACACCAGATCAGCACAATTTTTATTTTGGACCAACAACACATCATAACAAGTTTTCTGGTGGAAACCCAGTGTCAAGATGACATTCCATTTAAGAGAAGTAGCAATAACAAAATTTTCAAGACAGCCACTATGGCAGCCATACTGGACATCAGATTGGAACCACTTTCATTTCAAACCAACTAAACATCCTAAAAAATTTCTTTCAGTAAGAACCTCATGTTGATATGACCATTCATTCAGAAAGAGTAATAATAACAAGAATCTCAAGATGGCCACTGTGGTAGAGATATTGTCTGTTGTGCAGTACTATCTTTTTGTTGTTTAGGACCATGTGTATAATGTCTCATGGAAATGTGCCAAGCAGTTTAGGATGAGCAGCCATAACAAACAGTCGGATGATGCACAACAGACTATTGCATAAGGTCTTTTTGTCTATGACTAGTAGAGCTAAAAAACTATGAATTTCAAATTATGACAAATGATGGCAGGATCAGCAAAACAAGTGAAATTTTAGAAGGGCCTGGACTTTTCAACTGATCTGGCTTTTCTGGCAAGAAGAAATTTGTGCATTGAGCTGACCCTTGCTTACTCTCAAAAAGCCCTGGCACCAGCTTGTACACAATGTCTTGCAGTGTTCGGTCAGCTCGAAGATTCTGGAAGGGTTGCGTCTCGTGGATCTGGGTTCCACACTGAGGACAGTTCTTACTGCTCTGAAGATACTTCACAATGCAGCTCTTGCAAACTGAAATGCAGTCATAAACAATAAATGTTAAATTTAAGTGAACCATAACATAAAATCATATAATGTGCTATAAAGCTTATAGGTAATATTAGGTTTGTACATAGGCATCTAACATGTGAAAGAATATGGGATGATTCTGTCAAAAAATAAAATCACAAAAGATAACCTTCCAGGTGACAAAAAAGTATGCTATGATGATACTGCAAGACAGGAGATCTTGCATGTCAAGGAACAAACTTTAGGCATATAGAAATATTACAACAATCTCTCAGTTCCATACAGCAAATGACACCAATGTTTGATGTTCGAAATTCAAATGATTGATATCTGCTGCACTCTTGACAATGCTGCAGCCATTTCTGCTGGTAGAAGAAAAGTGTTATTCAAGAGTGATCATTTACAATCAAAGCAACAAAAGAAGGAGCTGAGCATTTCATGGAATTCTATTTCTACTATACTCACAAGTGTGGAGACATTCTACAATGGATGTTGCATTGATAAAATATCCAGCACAAAGTGAGCAGACAATATGTGGGTTGACATCTCTTATCCTTATCACCAAATCCTGAAATTCAAAATTATTCAATATTTAGCTAAATTAAATACTTGAACATAGTAAGTTTTTGCTCGCTATGCATACTTTTAATGAACTAGCTGGCGTTATACTAAGTTCAATTTTAGTTCAAAAAGATGGGCAGAGTTGACAATTTCAGTGAGTATTATATCTCCTCATAAATCACTAACAAGGATTTGAAGTAGATGTAAAAGATATGGTTGAACTCACCACCATAAATAAGGGGTAAAAAACAACAAGAAAAAAACTACTTCAGTTTGTTTATATCCACTGAAAGAACAGGATTAAAGTATATAGAAAACAGCCTTGTTTCAAGATTGGTTAAAAAAAATATGTTTATCCTGCTTTCAAGACCAGAGCAAAGTTTTTTCTTTACCTGACTTTGATACCAAGGCTAATAATTTGTTCACCCCACCCCAGCACCACTGAAGAATGGGGCTGTTATGTACATTTAATATATTATGTAACTGACTTTTGTTCATGAGTGAGGGTAGATATTGGCCTACCTAACTAATGTCATTTTTCATAAGTTGTTTACTGATATCTCAGTTCAAGGTCTAGTCTTATTTACAAAACTTAGAATGTTCTGGAAGCAAACTTTTGACCCATATCCTGGTTATTTTATTATATCTTATATAAGGCTGAGGAAAATGAAATTGTTCTTTCTTATCTTAAGATCAGTCTGTGGAATTATTTACTATGGTGTTCAGATATGGTTTGAGAGGAATCATTTATTTAAATTAACTGAAATTACAAAGTGCTCATTGACACTTTGGCCTAAAACACTATTTTGTTATCATTGTGAATTTAAAGAAAGACTCTCTGGAATATATCATTGTGATACATCAAGACTGTTGGCATAATAACCTATTCATAGCTATTAGTACATCAGCACATTTTCAAGACTTGGAATCCATTTGGAATATTCTATACTTTTGGACTTGTGTTAGAACATTGAGGATTATTTGGGATTTTCATTCACAATAATATAAGTTCTTTTTAAATTTTCATTTTGAATTTTACAAAACTTAGTTTTGCTTCTTTCTGTTGCTTAATTTAAGATCATAAAGTCATAACATTAGAGACATGACTCTAAATATACCTCTGATCCAATCTTGATTCTGAGGCAATAATATCTCACATCAAAGAAATATTATAAAAATAGTTATGTGCTGCAATTATTGATAAATCATATATTATTTGAATAAGTGTAGTATATTGATGAAGATCAGGTGATGAAAGTTTAATTGACTTTACAGAAAAAGTAGGAAGAAAGATACATGTGGGGTGATGCAGCAACAAAACACAAAGTGCATATTTCAATATGGCTGCACCCACTTAAACCACATACACTGTCTTTCTCTCTGTTCTTTTCTATCAGCACTTAGTTCTCTCCTTATTTTGCCTTCAAATGGCTGACTGATACATATTATATGAACATTTACTGAAGTGATGAGATTCGCAAAGGGTACATCAATTATTGTAGAAAACCGGCTCCATTAAAGATGAAACCTTGAGAAAAACAGGTAATAATTTATATAAAGTGGGTAGCAAAGTTCGAGGTACAACTACAAACACTAATCTCCCAATATGGCACTCCTAAACAAAACAAAAATAAAACAAAACAAAAAGATATGATTGTTTTAAACATGGTGCACTCATCACAAATATATCACTTGATTTTACTCTCTCTCCCACTTACCCTTTCTCTGTCTCTACCATACTAAGGAGACAAATATTTACATAGAAGAACTTCAAATACATTCCTGCTCAAGAAGGTACATGTTGCAACCATTTTGAAATACTTCGATATTATAATTCATTTTGAAAATATATAATTCTGCTAGAATAATACAATTCCCTTCCTGCTGTCTGTGCAAATGATTAAGTGACTGATGATGGTACTTTCCTATAGTAGTACCACTCATAGACTAGGAAGTGTATGTCTCTGAAAACTACATCAATTATTTTATCATTCTAAATAAAATATCAGTATGAACATGCTTATAATTACAAGAAAAATGATTCTAATTTTATATCAGAACACAAATATCACATAATATAACACAGTCAAAAGTAAATAAAATCTAGAAATATTACTATTAATTACTTTTAATCCAGAGGTAGAGGAATGTTTGATAAAATAATAATGCAGTAACTGTGACCAATGAAACATTAAAATTTCAATGTTTTTTTCCATCTTGTTTATATTATGGATATTATTTTTCCAGCATTTATATGTTACATTGGCAGTCATCGCAAGGAATTTAGAAGGAAACTAATAATCATTCTTATGATACTTAAATTAAACTCTGGATAAAATATGTATTGAAATTAAACTCTTTTTGATGGATAATGCTGAAACTGACCTCTTTTCTGAAGGATAATACTTAAATTATCTTTTAAGGAAAAGACTCGGCAATCACTTTTTGTTGTGTGTGAGTAACAAAGCCAAACAGGGCATAATAAAGTTTGTTATATATATATGTACCCTGAAGGGACGAGGGACACTGGTACTTTTATTAAAATAACTTAAATGAATGAGAGTAAGTTAAAAATGAACAAAATCCACCAGTAACAGATTTTAGGAGAGAAATTTATCACAGATTAAAATTCTGGAACAAGAACTGAAAAAAAGTCATCAAGATGAAAATGTTGAACACTTTTTAAAATCAAACAGAAAGTCATACAGTACAGTATACCTCATTTGTGGCAATCTGCCTTGTGAAAACTTGCATTTTTTCAGTAATTAAAATTTGTTAAAATCATTTGTTACTCCTACTGTGACTGTCATACTTACACAGGACTATTATTGCAGTCCTTTATACAAACAACGATTGTATCTCATTCTAAAAATTGCAGTTCTTTATACAAACAACGATTGTATCTCATTCTAAAAATTATGGGTTTTAAAATAATACCTGAGATGTACGTGTTTTACCTGTGCTATTGCTCTGATTTTTCAGCAATTCTCGGATGAATGTTTCATATCGAGGCTAAAATAACACGGAAAAAACGTACTTTCGTTTTACAAAACCCAATTAGCTTGAACGCGTCCTCGCGAGTCTAACTTTTATTACGATTTAGGTAATTGATTCCGGTAGATGACTTCACCATAAATATCCTGGACAATTTAGTAATTGGCAAGAAAATAAGCGACAAAATTGAAAATTATCCGTTCCTGTCAATGCTGAGACTGTATATATATATATGGAGCACTTAGTCATTATTAACTGTAACGAAAGTTGCTGTTCTAAGACTTTCCATACATAAAAAATAAATTAATAATTTTTTTAATACAAAAGTAAATGATTCAAACGATAATTTGACGTTCAAAACAGGCATAAAGCAATCTGTATACCTCTTCCATGCCAGAATGTAAACAGGATGTGACGACAGAAAGTAACTAATGAATGTCACCGGCACTAGCACTCGTACCATCCTCATTCTCCACCAAAGGAATCTTTCCGGCAAAATATTAACGAACAATTCTGAGTGTTTATCGCTCACTTATTACATATAGGAGAACAAAATTAGTATAAATTGTTTCTTGACCAAAATTTTCGTTTACTAATGGTTCCTATATTAAACTGTATATCGAGAGGTGTTAGAAGTATATTGTGGTAATTGAGGTGATAAAAGTAACACCCATGTTAAAAAGGGATAAAAGGTGTATTGCCTCAAACGGAAATTAAGCATAGGAGTGGCAAGCTAGAACCAAACAAGAATTTAACATGGGAATGACAGTCTAGGATACAAGAGAAATTGAACATGGGAATGGTAGTCTGGACCCAAACGGAAATTTAACGTGAGATCGACAGTCTGGGGCATGAGGTGAATGTAACATGGGGAGCTACTATCCATCACTAAATTATCTACTATCCAACATTTAGTTATTTACTATCCAACGCCGTTTTATCTTGTATCCAATATGCCTTGTGTACCGACTAGTACTCCTCACATGCTATTCAACAATCCTTATATAATGACCAATATTTAGTCTTCTACCATCCAGCACCCAACACTACAACCATCTAACACCCCGTATTTACTGTCCAGCACGCCTCGTGTAGTGATCAAACGCTCACACATTACCATTCAACGAAAGGGTTCAGTGTAAAAGAAGTCGTATAAAATAGAATTTAAATTCCATATAACAAAAACTAACGTCCCTACCGCTGCTACCACCCCATGATCTAATAAACAAGATAAAACTCCTATTATCCTATAAATTACTTACCTCATTTTGAATGACCAGCATCCACTCATCTACAGACAACACGGGATAGAATATAAAAACAAATTGTTTTAAAAACAGTTATATCCCCCATCTATAATATCCTTGCCATCCCCATTCCTCCATTTCTAAGCAAAACTAATACCCCCTTTACAATGCTCAGAATCCCTATAATTTTGCCAGTGGAGGTAAGAAAGAAATGGTGCCGCCTTTTTTTCAAATCTATTTTGTGGCATTTTAGGTGTACATGGGGAATTAAGTTTAGGTTGCCCTTTTATTACATTCTTAGGAAAAAGGAAAGTCCTCTGTTAGAAATTGCATAGGTTTTAATCTGTTATTAATTCTGCATCAAGATCAAAAAGGCATTGAGTTTTCTAAATGTTAATACTTATAAATGCTACAATCCTCACTGGCAGCCAGTTGCATTTTTCTATTTGTGCTTAAAGATAGCATATTTTTCACTTTCGGAAAATCAGTATTATATTGCAATATTGTCGAAGGAACGAATTTATTCTGTCAGCCTTTATTGCCTATAACTAGGATTCCACAGGGCGCGGGCCCCAGAAAAATTACGATGATACAGTTTCCTACAATAGCCTGTAAACTTTGGTTTTACTTATGGCCTGAACTAAACAGTTTTTATGTCAATCTCTGTCGCCGTCTGAGTTGCAAATGACCCATGTTTAGGTCATATTAGTTTGGCCGACTGTTTTTC